>CM076576.1:567715802-567913735 GCA_034641835.2 Pinus albicaulis
AAATATGGAAGTCTATTACCAGCAACCATATGACATAACTTCACAACATCTAATGTCAGCATATAAATATATACATACCTCATATCTTTTTCCCTTGAGTCATCCTATAGAAATTTCTTAAGAATGAACAGTTTCATTCCCTTGGCCTACTCCATCAATATGTCATCGCATCTCATAAATCTGTGTCCATGATGACTCTTGATCTTGATGACTGCCTTTCATCAGAATTGTTATCAGAGACGTTTTCCCCAGAGCTACTACACCATGAGCTCCTATCATGCTTTTATCATGATGCTATAATGTACAATGCTTCCTATCATACTATTTTACAACCAACAGAAATCACTTGAAGGAGAAGAAGATCCTAATCGTATTTGAGATCCCTCGCTTCTTCTTTCTTAGATTTCTTTTCATTAGGTTCTTCTCTTATATGGGCTTCTTCCTTTTTCCTCTTGTCCTTTCTAAATCTAGGACAACTCGTTTATAATGCCCAAGATCATTACACCCAAAGCATCGTGCTTTGTCCACATTTCTCTTCTTATTTTGAGGACCAATTTTACCGAATCTTCCTTTCTTCCCGGACATGGTGGCAAAGGCTTGATTTTCTTCTCTTGATCCTTCTTTCAATCTTGATTCTTCTATCTTACCCAGACTTTGGAATGGCATGGCTTCTTCTTTCCCATCTATGTTGGAAGAGGAATCTCTCCATTCTTTCGTTAAGACACTTTGTACCATAGTGAGTATCTCTCTATCAGACATTACTTCTCCCAACTTCAGTAGTTGTTCTCGTATTGTGAAAATCTCCATTAGATATGGAATTATTCCTTCCTTTGACATTCTCAATTTGTATAGTTTTTGTCTTAGGGATATTATCTTCTTTGTCGAACCTTTCGAGAATAGTTCCACCAATTTATCATATATTTCTTTTGAGGATTCTAGCTTTAATACATAGGGAATGAGAGAGTCTTTTATGGATTCTATAAGAATCCTTCGGGCTCTTATGTCTCCCTGCATGTATTTGATATATGCTAGAATGTCTTCTTTTGGAGGTTGAATAGTAGATCCTTCTATGACGCCCATAACTTCATTTTCAATTAGCTTCAGATCTGTCCTTTTCTTCCATGCATTGAAGTTTGATAACCCAACCAATTTGTTGCTTTCTAAACAATAAGTCATTTTGACAGATTCAGATGAAGTCATTGATACTTACTTGAGAGAGTGACTTTCTCCTTCAGCAGCTTCCTTGATGATGACGAAGAGCTTAGGAACTTCTTCCAAGATAGAATTCTTCAATCTCAGTGATCTTGGATCCTCGATGGTAAAGGATGTCATCAAAAGATAATGTCCTTTTCTTAACAATGTCTTAAATGTAAATCTTTGATGGCAAAGATTATTTTCCTAAAAGGTTGATCCTTTACTAAAAATAGCTTGAGGGTCTTCCTTGCAAACTGATTTGACTTTTCACCCAAACTTTGAGTTTTGCTTCCTTGAGTGTCTTTGTTGACAAGCAACCCTTATGTTCAGCACCTTAGCTCTGATACCATGTTGAGAATTTGGAGGGCTGGTGATTAATACAAATTCTCTTCTTGATAATTACTTGTGAGGTTGCTTGTGTTACTTATGTCTTCTCTTCTTTTAGCTTAGTTAATCTTTCATCAAGTCAATTATCAAAATGCACAAGACACAGAAGTTAGGCTCCTAGAGCCAAGGCAAAACCTCTCCCTCTTGGAGAGGAAAACCAGCAAAGAATTCTTCTTATAGATCTTCAAATGACAAGTACCATGACCAAGACTCGGACCCTTGACCTAGATATGATTCCAAGACCTTGATTCAGCCTCTTCAACTTTGATTCTTCTTTTCAACAATTTTCTTATTTCTGCATCTTCACCTTGTATATGCTTGTATTTAATTTGCTTGAACTGTAGGAAGGTAAATTGATTCCTTACTATTGATGCCTCTTCTTCTTATGATGATTGTCTCAACTTCAATAAATTCTTAAACTTAGAGTTATACTGTTGTACCCTTCCTGCACCTGTCTGAAACTTTGCTTCAGTCATCCGCAATCCTGTATCTCTTGCACTTTCCACAAATTTCCTTCCTGCGCTTTAATTTCAGATCCGCACTTACATGTTGTCCTTTATCCACATTTATGTGCTACCCTTCCTGCACTTTCCACATTCATATGCTGCCCTAACTCACTTGTTGCCCTTCCTGCATTTGTCCGCATTCATATGCTGCCCTAATTCAATGTCTTGTCCGCACTTGTATACTCCCTTTTATCTGCAATTATATATTGCCTTCTCTCTGCAATTTCTTCTTGGAGATATCTGCAAACTTAATCAGAGATAGGTCCGCTGTAGGTTCATATACATCCACACTTTTTGACTCAGATTGATCCGCAATCTATCCTGTCCAAATGGCCGCAGAACATGTGCTATTTATATAGTGCCAAGACTAGCTTTTAGGCCGACCATTCAACCAATGTTGAGGCCGACTTTCACAGAGTTTATTCCGGTGTTTATAAGGTATTTCTTTACTGCTTTTAAAGCTTGACTTCCACCATTATTTGAGGGCTATTGTGAGCTTCTTCCACAAGATCTTGGAGCACATAATCCTAGACTAGATCCTTCATGTTTGAGACACTTAATTCTATTTAATCCTAGACGACAAAAACCTAATAGACATCAAGAAGAAGTCTATCTACAAAATAAAATCTTGCTCATGAAACCCATGAAGCAAGTACACCAAAAATACATTGTATTATCTTTGTCTTCTTCTTCACATAAATACATAATTACATAGTCAACATGAAGACCGACATAGTTACACTTTTCAACACAACTGGGAGACAACCCAAGATGACACAGCTGCTCTTTGCTCGAAACAGCGAACAGTAGCCGCCAAAGCTCATCGTAATCTGCCGCGTTCTTAAACGAAGCCCAACGCTTTAGAAAAGCCATAACATTCACCCTCTGTATTTTCCATATTTATCTCTTTCATGTTCTCCATATTTATCTCTTTTTTGCAACTTTCTCCTCGGCCATTTCGCAACAATTTTACATATTTGAGTTATGACAAAATAAGTCTTATAAATTAGGAGATTTTGTTTAAGGGGGTATGCATATGATTTGGTTTTATTTTGATTTAGTGAGGTTTGGGTGAAATGGTATTTTGGTAAAAGGATGGTATTGTGTTGGAGATATGGCTAGCTTCCTGGAATATATTTTCACGTGAATTTTTATTCACTTTAAGAGAAGCTATTCATTTAAACTCACAGGAAGCCATTAATTTACTTTCACATAAAATTTTCGTAAGTGACTATTAAATGAGGTGAAAGTAAATAGTAAAAGTAAATATGTTTTAGTAAAGGTGAAAGTAAATGGTAAAGGTAAAGGTGGAAATAAATGATAAAATTAGGACAAATGATGAGTTATTGCACACAATTTTGAGTGGGTGATATATGGTTTCATAAAACCATGTGTGGGTTTGAGAATGCATAGTTTCATAGTGTAATTTTACCTTTTTAATTATTTGTTCCAAGTAGGAGAATTATGAGAGGGGGGATTCATATGGGACTTTGTAAAAGAGTTATGTTCTTTGCACTTTTGTAAAGGGTGTCATTGAGTCATGAAAGGACAACTATGTTATAAAGCTTGAGTTAAGTTAAGGAAGAATCAAAGTCAACATCCACCATTATAATTATTGTAATGAAGGCAACATTTGTCAAGAGTCGTAATCATAAAGCCAAGGGAGGTTATGATTGTTCAAATGAACAAAGCTCCTTGTATAAGTTCAGGGATTTTGAAATAAGTTGGCCAAGTAAGTCAAAGTCTCTTTACAAAAAATTACAAAGTAGAATTCATAAAAGCTATTCGAATTTGGGTGCATTTTCAGTTGTACCCGACACCCAAAATTCATTAGAAGATGATTACAAGTCTGGAAGGTCAAGTCGGAAGTTTGATTGTAATGGGTGCATGATCGGCGAAGCCCGACAACCAAAGTCTGATTATTGTAAAGATAATTTGAAGAGATGTTGCAGCTGTTGTTTGCAGCAAAGAGGAGCAAGGAGTGCTCAGAAAGAAGGTTCAAAGTAAACCATTCACCAAGTTTGGAGGAGACAACTTGGTAAAATGATTCAGTTGCAGGTTAGAGTGAACAAGGTGAAGTTCACGACAAAAGATTAAGATGGGTCGAGAGAAAAGTCACAGCGATGATAGCATAGCAGTTGGAATTGGTAATGGAGAGAGAGAGATCGTTGAATTAAAAGCACGACTTGACGTATTGCTAGAGCTATTACAAAGATATAGACACGGATGGGTAATAAAGAGAACAATTAAATGGCCAATTAAACAGTTGATCGAAAGAAGATTGAAGCACAAACTAAAAGTTTTAGAAGCAGAAAAACTCCAGAGAAAGATTTATATCTGTGAACCAGAGCAAGGATCATTTATGGATGATGATGATGATGTGGACGTGGGTTCGATCCCCACAGAGAGCGCTACAGATTGTTCAGAAGACCAGCATGACGACCTGAAGATAGATTCATTTGTCAAACCTTATAATTTTAAATCTAATAACTTGTTTGTGGATGCAGGATATGTTCATGGAATAGAAAAGGATCATCAAACTAATGGACCAAATGTCAACATGGAAGATATTGAAGCAGAATTAAAATTCCTAGAAGAATGGTTGGACAATACAAAGTCAGAGTGTGACAACAAACCTTCAAATCAACAAATATGGTGCAGCAGAAGCATAGAAATCGACAACAAAGATCAGCAAAGAAATAGTAAGGCACACCAGCAAGAAGACAAGTTGGACATGGGAATTGAAGAGATTAGAATATTGATGGTAAAAGTGTTCCACAAGAAACATATTGCAGGAAATAAAGAAGATGGCAGAAGCTTGTTGATGACAACTGAACAAGCATACATCAGCAAAGTGGGAGGACAATTACAACATAAAGTTTGGAAGCCTGGAAACCAGAAAATGACAACTACTGAACATCAACAACATGACAGAGCAACTGATTTACTGCAAATGAAAATTTGGGATCCAGGAGAATTTTATCATGACTGATGGTCGGGAGACCATGATATTTCTTTTACCTGGGGAGTCTGATGCAGGTGCATTTAACCTGGGTAAATCATTTACTAGAGGAGTTAGTTTGTAAAGTGAGGATTAATTAATTAATGTATTTTCTTATAGTTTTTAGGGGAGAATGATAATTCTTGTAAATAGGAGAAGATTCGAGAGGATTGTGGAAGGTTGAGAAGATCATGGATTAGTTAGCTCTTATCTAGGGATAAAAGATTGAATGAGAGATTTTATAGATTAGATGAGAGATGTTACAGATTAGGAGAGATATTGTAATATTCCCAATTAGCTTTGCTAATTGGAATATTTCATTTTTGTTTAATTTTGCCGCTTTAGCTAGAAATAATAAATAAAGTGAGAAATAAGACGGGTTACCTCACTTTAGTCACCTCACTTTATAAATAAAGTGTTTTTCCTAGTTGATTGACGTTATAACTTAGAGAAGGGGCCTTGGGGGTCCACATGAGTATGATGGGGAGGCATCAGGCTGACCCAAGGTTAACTGCGCAGGCCAAGGAGAGTGAAGGACGCAGTCAAGATTTTGGAGGGAGTTTAGCACTATAAAAGGTGGGGTTCTCACCTCATTTGGAGAGGCATGATTTGATATTGATATTGAGAGCTAGACTTCTGTCTGCTTCAGCACGCCGGTTGTTTAGTCGGTCTGCAGCACTGTTTAGTGCAACCGAGTGTCTCCGGGCGGAGATCTCACCCTTAGCCTCGGGGGACTTCGAGTGCCTGCCCTGGTAAGGTTATTTCTGGTTTCACCCTTAGCTTCGGGGGACTTCGAGTGCCTGCCCTAGTAAGGTTATTTTCTGAGTAACATCCTTCAGTTTCGGTGGGAATTGGTAGCAGTTTCAGGTGGAGATTTGGAGAGGAAGAAGCCCTTCTTGTGGCTGCGCAGATCTAGAAGGCAGAACGCTGTTTCAGGGGGAGGAAGGACGCAGTTCAGATCTGGGAGGAAGGACGCTGTTCCAGGAGAAGAAAGGACGCAGATCAGACTTAGAGAGAGGACGCTGTTCTAGGAAAGAGAAGGACGCAGATCTGAAGACACATTGGCAGATCCAGCCTTGGAGATTGCAGATCTGAGGAGATATTTGCAGATCTAGTTCTGTAGGGTGCAGATCTGGAGAGATAGCATTAGATCCAGCTTGAGAGATTACAGATCTGAGGAGGCATCCACGGCATCCAGCCTAGATCCGAAGAGATAACATCGATCCGGCCTTGGGGTTGCGTATCCGAGGAGATATTGCGGATCTCGGGGCATAGATCCGAAGAGATAACAAGAGATCCGACCATGGAGGACGCGTATCCGGAGGGATAGGACGCAGAGTCCGACTGAGGCTTCGTTCCAGTAGATCCGAGCATCTAGGACGCATCCATCGTGAGGACGCCATCTGATGAGCAGGGTCATGTGAGTAGGGCTTGACAGCGTTTTCCAGCATTTCTAGTCTTCAGGAGTTGATTATTTCATCTGGAGGTTTTGTGGCCAGCATTCCATCTGTTTCTGCGCTGTCACTAGCAGAGACAACGTTTTTATTGGTGAGGGTTGGAGGACTGAGATCAGCCATTTTCTAGCCTTCAGCTTATAGTTCATTTGCATTCCAGCAGCAGCTCTTCACAGCAGCTCTTCAGCCAGCTAGGACGATGTCCTTATTTGCAGCCATCATTTGTTCTGAGAGGGTCTCCACTTGCCTAGGCCAAGGATAGGTGCACTCATTCTAGTTATCTTGTACTCCTCTCTATGTACTTTCAGATTAATAAAATGGCTCATTTTTCTGGCATTCTATGTGTACTTGTTCCATGATCTGGTTCCAGCATTGTATTTTCTATATCTGTCTGGCATATTTCTGTGTATTACTGGTTATTTCCCTTTTGGGGATATTGGCGTTGGTATGAATTGGTGCTTCTCGTTCCACCGTGGTCTATGACATCGGGAAGAGATCCCACAAGAGGCGCAGCGCTGCAATACGTAAACGAGCTTGGAAAAAGGGCCAAAATAAAAGGGTCAAATTTTGAAGTTTGGAATTAGGAGAAACGTTTTCTGGGTTTTGGGCAAGGATTACCTTCCCAAATTCTTGGAATCTTCTGAGTAGTTCTCAGTGGGTAAAGCGGATGTCGAAGTTAAGCAGCAGTATGGTTTTGCAGCAGCCGTGCAGTTTCTGAGGAACCTGTAGGCACCTAGCAGAAAATGCCAATGGCAGGTGGTGATGATTCGAGGAGATGGGGGCCAGCAGCGCCGCGAGAGTTGAGTCCAGCTCGATGGGCAGCCGCTTTTGCAGAATGGCGGGCCTTAGGACAGGAATTCATGGATACTCTCCCCTTCGAGCGCTATCTCCAGTTCCAGTACGGCATCAAACCCCATGATCAGCACCAGTACAAGGGGCACGGATACCACCGTGATGACCACCGCGCAGCGAGGGGATTTCATTTGCCCACGTTTGATGGCTCATCAAACAGTTCGGCAAAGTCTTGGGTGGAGAAGCCGGACATCTATTTCCAGCTTAACCAGATGTCGCAGTCAGAGGCCATTAAGGTGGCAACATTACATCTGGACGGTGAACCCCAAGACTGGTGGTTCCATGGGATGACGACACTCGGACATTCCGCAGTGACGACATATGCCGAGTTTACCCGGAGGGTGGTAGAGCGCTTAGACAGGAGGGATCCGGAGCAGCATTTTGTCCGCCTTGACCGTTCAAACAGATCGGGAGTGCGCAGACATACATTTCGTACTTCTGAGGGTTTTTCGTGATGGCACCGTATCGGACCGTTGCTCTGATGGGCTGCACGTTCCGTGGAGGGGTCGGCCGCAGCCACTTCGTGGCCCAGTCCCGGGTCGCAACGTGCACCTGGGCCACCCTTCGGATGCCACCGGCGAGACTCGGGACTTACAGATGTCTCTACCCAGACTCCTGGACACCTTATCCCCGCAGACAAGCCTTCCAACCCAAGGGTAAGGACACGTAGGCTCCGCCTCCCAAGGCGAATCCCGGACGAGGGCACGGATGATGAGGCCGTGAGAGAGCCGAGGGAGGAAGCTGCCAGGGCCACTCTGCCGTGAGCCATGGGCACCGTACGCCGGTGTGTGCGGCAGGAAGGCACACTTTCATCGAGGTCTTCCGAGAGCAAGGAGAAGAGGATGAGGGAACACAGATTGCAGAGTTCGAGGATACAC
The DNA here is from genome assembly GCA_034641835.2 of Pinus albicaulis. Taxonomy (NCBI): domain Eukaryota; kingdom Viridiplantae; phylum Streptophyta; class Pinopsida; order Pinales; family Pinaceae; genus Pinus; species Pinus albicaulis. Next base: position 567,724,075 of record CM076576.1, read on the forward strand.
CTAGTGAGACACAGGACTCACCAGCATTAGAGACCTCCTTGACCGTGCCGGTTGATATCGTAGTGGAGGAGGTAGAGCCTACCCCCGTAGAGCCATCCACTGAGGTGATGACTGGAGCCATGTCTGAGTCTTCGAGTGGTAGCGGCACATGACAGATGGGTGAGGTATCAGGAGATATATCCACTATCGATGAGGCACTAGGAGATACAGAGGTATTGGACGATGATCGCCGACAGCGGTATCATCGGCTTCGGACGGACCTTCGAGTTTTGAGGGAGAAGGCCGCACGGGACGGGAGACCATTTTGTTGCGGTGACCCGGAGCTCGAGGGTATGAGAGTGACTTGTGCCAAGCCGGCGCCAAGTTGGTCCGCATTGGGGAACAAACCTCGGATCTCCCGATGCCGATGCCAAATCCGTAGGCACGAGGGAGCGCGCATCATTCCCTCCTTCGCTGTGCATGAAGGATGGGACTAGCAAGATTGTTGGGTCAATTCTTCATTAGAGAGAGAGGCAGAGCCACCTAGTCAAGTCTCATATATTGACTTGGATAATGGGATGAGACGATTAGAGTTGCACAAGGTACATCAGCCACGTGTTGAGGTTGGATGGCGAGAGATTTTGAGTTGGTACTCGATGGAGCAGACTATGGATGAAGAGGAGGTCTCAAGGAGAGATCTCACTGGAGATGCACCTCGACACACCATGGGGTGCGATGACTTTCTTCCCTTCTCACAAAAGCAGATAGAAAATGGGGGACATCTTCGGATGGATAACATCTCTCATGCTTGTGTTGGACATTCCTTGAGCCACACACATCATGATGGGAGGTTTTTGCCTACCACCCATTTCATTCTTGATAGGGTCTCATTGATCCTTGAGAAGTTTATACTTCAAAATCTCATGAAGTACAAAATCAGAAATTTGATTTGGGAGGATGGTAGCCCTCATGGAGTAGTAACTCAGATGAGGAGAAGGAGGCATCCACAAGTGATGGAGTGGATGGGGATGATGAGCAAGGAGCTAGGAGGTTACTTGCAGACTCGTGCTACTGTGCAAACAGAGGTTGCCGTCACGGGTTACTCTTGAAAGAGTTTGGCCATCTCTTGGCAAACACTCTTCCTAAGAGTCGGAGGCTGGAGGAAAGATGGCTGGATACTTGCATCATGGAGCAGCATAGAGTATGTATGCATGGTGTTGCTATGACACTCGTTACGTCTTCATCACATGAGTTGTATGATGGGAGTATGGGGAGGCAACAAATTGTTTGGTTGCTTGGTTTGTTTCTGGGAGAGCAAGGGCAGATTTGCTCTCACACTTTGCATGATGTTGCAGGAAGAGGGGATGGCACTATCTCCTTGATCTTTGATGATGACGGGGAAGCACTTCCATCTCGGGGAGTATTCCACACTTGTTGCAGCAGTATTAGAGGAGTCTTTGACAAGGAGCATGTCAAAGAGCAGAGTCTTGTATTGACAGGAGCTTATTTGCAAGAGCTCCCAGCGTTGTCACCTTGGAGCAGAATATTATGGATGAAGTGTGCGCAGCAGAGATATGGTGGATCTATAACCCATAGGTCCCAGGATCACTTCATATTTGTTGCACAAAGAGGAGGTAATGATGATAGAGACATCTATGGCATATTCTTCTTGACTTGGGTTTCCAAGCATAAGGAGGATTATCTTCTTGCAGCACATGGTTCATTCTTCTTCATAGCATGCCAAAACACTATGGAGGACTCATTTATGGATCCATGTACCATCTTACTTCCAGCATATGGTCAGATTAGTATGGGAGGCTTGATTATGAGAGAGACACATGAGCTGAATGTGCCTTTGAGTATTTTCTGCACTACATGTTCTAATAGGAGCATGGGAGGAGGCATGGCCACCACTACTACATATGTGTTCTCTTTTGAGTTGCAGTGGATGAGACTGCGTTGTATCCTTGTGAGAGATTGTTTGCATTATGTATCCTCATGTAGAACCTTCAGCAAACATCTCATTAGGGTGATCCATGACGACCATGTCATATTCTTCATGGATGGGTTGTTTTGGGCCAGCTTGCTCTTCATTGATAGAGGAACCTTCTATGGTGGATTGTTTTTCACTTTGCCATTGGAGGGCAATGATTTTGCAGCCCAGGATCAGCATAGGCTCTACACTTGTCATGAGTGGAGAGAAGGACAGCATGGGGTAAGCTATGATGCTTGCCAAGTTCATATTTTCAGCCCACCTTCATTACCAGAGCTTGAGGTGGAAGGAGATTTTCAGGAGTTGCCTTGTTGGGAGGTGGCTCATTTTGTCTGGATGATTGCTTGGAGATGGAGGATCCACAGGAGGGAGATATTCCTCATCATATTTTCGACTCCATGCCTTGATTGGAGAGAGGTGACGAGTTGGTTCACAGTTGATGGGCCAGCTTACACAGTCATAGATGCAGAGCAGCAGCGGTCATGGTCTTCAGTCATAGCCAGAGGCAGTGAGCAGTCCGAGCCATGGGACTTGTGCGATTATTGGCCATAGTGGCGATGGGATCCGGGAGGACTATTGATTGGCTGGTACCATGAGAGGCCAGTTTGGGATCCTGGCATTGAGATATCCCTTCATATCAGGGTGATGCAGGAGACAGAGAGGTTTCAGTGGGACCCAGGCACATTTTGCAGTATTGGCAGGGAGCATCAGCTAGAGAGTAGGCTTGTTCGAGCATTGCTTGAGAACAAGCAATTTTTTCCGGATGAGGATGCCACTTGGGAGAGCGAGCAGACCTTACAGCATCCATCACTTCAGTTGCTTGAGGACAAGCAACGTTTTGCTGGGGGAGACTATAATATTCCCAATTAGCTTTGCTAATTGGAATATTTCATTTTTGTTTAATTTTTCCGCTTTAGCTAGAAATAATAAATAAAGTGAGAAATAAGAGGGGTTACCTCACTTTAGTCACCTCACTTTATAAATAAAGTGTTTTTCCTAGTTGATTGACGTTATAACTTAAAGAGGGGCCTTGGGGGTCCACATGAGTATGATGGGGAGGCATCAGGCTGACCCAAGGTTAACTGCGCAGGCCAAGGAGAGTGAAGGACGCAGTTAAGGTTTTGGAGGGAGTTTAGCACTATAAAAGGTGGGGTTCTCACCTCATTTGGGGCATGCATGATTTGATATTGATATTGAGAGCTAGACTCTGTCTGCTTCAGCACGCCGGTTGTTTAGTCGGTCTGCAGCACTGTTTAGTGCAACCGAGTGTCTCCGGCCGGAGATCTCACCCTTAGCCTCGGGGGACTTCGAGTGCCTGCCCTGGTAAGGTTATTTCTGGTTTCACCCTTAGCTTCGGGGGACTTCGAGTGCCTGCCCTAGTAAGGTTATTTTCTGAGTAACATCCTTCAGTTTCAGTGGGAATTGGTAGCAGTTTTCAGGTGGAGATTTGGAGAGGAAGAAGCCCTTCTTGTGGCTGCGCAGATCTAGAAGGCAGAACGCTGTTTCAGGAGGAGGAAGGACGCAGTTCAGATCTGAGGAGAAGGACGCTGTTCCAGGAGAAGAAAGGACGCAGATCAGGCTTAGAGAGAGGACGCTGTTCCAGGAGACAGAAGGACGCAGATCTGAAGACACATTGACAGATCCAGACTTGGAGATTGCAGATCTGAGGAGATATTTGCAGATCTAGTTCTGTAGGGTGCAGATCTGGAGAGATAGCATTAGATCCAGCTTGGGAGATTGCAGATCTGAGGAGGTACTGGCAGATCCAGCCTAGATCTGAAGAGATAACATCAGATCCAGCCTTGGGGGTTGCAGATCTGAGGAGATATTGGCAGATCCAGCATAGATCTGAAGAGATAACAGTAGATCTGACCATGGAGGACGCAGATCTGGAGGGATAGGACGCAGATCTGGATTGGAGGCTTCAGATCCAGTAGATCTAAGCATCTAGGACGCAGATCCATCAGGGAGGACGCTGATCTGATGAGCAGGGTCATGTGAGTAGGGCTTGACAGCGTTTTCCGGCATTTCTAGTCTTCAGGAGCTGATCATTTCATCTGGAGGTTTTATGGCCAGCATTCCATCTGTTTCTGCGCTGTCACTAGCAGAGACAGCGTTTTTTATTGGTGAGGGTTTGGAGGACTGAGATCAGCCATTTTCTAGTCTTCAGCTTATAGTTCATTTGCATTCCAGCAGCAGCTCTTCACAGCAACTCTTCAGCCAGCTAGGACGCTGTCCTTATTTGCAGCCATCATTTATTCTGAGAGGGTCTCCACTTGCCTAGGGCAAGGATAGGTGCACTCATTCTGGTTATCTTGTACTCCTCTCTATGTACTTTCAGATTAATAAAATGGCTTAGTTTCCTGGCATTCTATGTGTACTTGTTCCATGATCTGGTTCTAGCATTGTATTTTCTATATCTGTCTGGCATATTTCTGTGTATTACTGGTTATTTCCCTTTGGGGATATTACAGATATTTTGGGAGTTAACTTAGGATCTAGAACCTCCTTAGGTTCTAATCCAATTGTATAAATAGAGGTGAGCCTATGAGGCATGAGGCATGTAAAAAAAATGTGCGTAGAGTTCAGGAGTGAGTGTGAGGAATGATGGCCAAGCATGAGGCCATGAGTTCTCTTGTAATTATTCTATTTATTAATTAAATATTTCTGAATATTTTGCGTGCATTCTTATGTTGTGATTTCAGTTTAGATTTGGTGTTATGTGTGTTTATTGATAAGTTGCAGGCCTATAGCCTGTGGCATCAGTTTGTGCTTCTGTCCCCTTGACCTCTTTTGGGGTGTTACCCTTGGATTTTAGTCCCATGGGATCTCCTTTATAGACAATTTGGTTTTAGGGTGGTACTAATTGGGAAACCTCGACTTTGGTTACATGGTCATGCTCCCTTATCGACATATACTACTCCCCTTCCATTCACTATACCCCCATTCATCACTTCTCCCACTTGGGTCCACATAGCATCTCTAGGTTAGTCTCCCCATTTCCTTGCCTCCACCTTGGGTCAGGCTTGGAACGATGCCTCAGAGGTTGAAGCAGCTAAAAAAAGGAAAAGTAAAAGCAAAAATGACCACATTCAACAGGAAAATGTACCACAAAATGCAAAAGATGGTCGAGACAAACATAATTAGCATGTGGGAAAAAGCCAATACATGAGCTATACCCCATACCCATGGCCATTACCCTGGTTCCATAGGCCCTAAATGAGCCTCCCTTTTCATTCAGGAACCCATGATTGTCCCAGCCCCTGGGGGGTAATAAACCTCCCTACCAAAAAGGAGGTAATCGTTGTTATATCTTACACATCATGCTCTTGCCCTTGAGCCCTGAGTAGTTAATCAAAGAAAAATCATGAAAGGAAAAATGCATATAAATCAGAGTGGAAAAATGAAGGCTGGGGCACCTCATGTACCACGATTGCTCCCTCCTATACATTATACACCCAGTTGTGGGCTTCCCTTCTCTAGCCACCCTTGTGCCCCGATATATGGCCTAGGATTGCCCTTCTCATTCCCTACTCCATTTCACCTCTTTATCACATGCCACCACCATTTGAGGGATGTACCTTGAACATGCTATCCACTCTAATGGTAGAAACCACCTAATAAGGTACTTAACTAACCCCCTTTGGAGCTTGGATACATTAGCACATGCCAAAGCCCACTATGGAAGGGAATGCCATTATGAAGTGTCCACTTCTTGTCCATGGTTAAGCTCTTTTACCCGATTACTTTAATGAATTGTTGTACTAGAAGGCTAGGGGACACATTGGATCTTATGCAGGATTACAGATGGTGTCCTAACCCTCCAAAGGGCTACATTGGCACATATAGGGTGTGTGTTGTAATATCCCCAACGGGAAATAGACAGTAATACACAGAAACACAAACATGCAACTATATAGGAAAAATGTTGGAACTAGAATATAGAGCAAGTACACATAAAATACCAGAACGCTAAGCCATTTTATTAATCTGAGAATACATATATGGGTACAAGAGATAATCAGAATAAGTGCACCTATCCTTGCACAAGGCAAGTGAAGAACCCTCTCAGAATAGGAAATGGCTACAATAGAGACTGCGTCCTAGCTGTTGGAGAAATCTGTCGTAGAAAGCTGCTGCTGCAATGTACTGGAACTAGGGGCTGATCCCCTCACCGGAATGGGCTAAAAATCGGTAGGCTGCCTGTACGCACTGCTCCAGACAAAACCCAAAAACCATGAAGCAAATGCACCACCTCCGAAAAACCACCACTGAAGCCCTCCTCAGAGAAAACGCTGTCTCTCCCAAGCACAGCGCAGAGGCTCAAGAAGAACGCTAGAAAAGGGCCACAAATCCCTCTGCAAAACTCTCCAACTGAATCAACAATCACTCCAAGCTGAAATACGCTGAGGACTCCACGAAAATCCCCCACAACAGCGCTGCACCAACACCAACTGCGTCCTCCCTCCTGGACTGCGCAGTCACTCTATGAGACCCAGCTCCTCTGCAAAACGTCCACCAAAATCTCCTGCAAATCCACTGCTGAAACTGAAGGAATACCTTGCCCGAGCAGGCACTCGAAGTCCCCCGGGGCCAAGGGCGAGATCTCCGACCAGAGACACTCAGTTCGCACTAAACAGTGTTGCAGACCGACTAAACAACCGACGTGCTCAAGTAGACAGAAGTCTAGCTCACAATATCATCAACATATCAATAATGCCAAATGGAGTGAAACCCCCACCTTTTATAGTGCTAGCTCCCTCAAAACCCTAACTGCGTCCTTGAGTTCCTCCTATGCCTGCGCAGTTGCCTTTGGAGCCTACGTGAGGCCTCTCTCATGTAACGTGTGGACCCCCAAGGCTTTCCCCTTTAAGTTACAACGTTCATCTACTAGGAAGCACTTTATTTTATTAAAGTGAGTTGACCCCCTCTTTCTCACTTTATTTATTAATTTAACTATAGGCGGCAAAACTATACAAAAATGAAATATTCCAATTAGTGGTGCTGATTAGGAATATTACAGTCTCCCCCGGCAGAACGTTGCTTGTCCTCAAGCAACTGAAGTGATGGATGCTGCAATATCTTCTCATCCTCCCAAGTGGCATCCTCATCCGGCAAGTTCTTCCACCTCACCAAGAACTCCCGGATCGTCCTGCTCCGCAGTTGCCTCTCCCTAGTATCAATAATAGCCTCCGGCTGCAACACCAGATGCCCCTCATCATCCGTGGGTGGTAGCTCCTCTGTGACTGTCACCTGCTGGCCCAGTGCCTTTTTCAGGCATGATACATGAAAGATATTATGAATCTTGCTACCTTGGGGCAGCTCCAACTCATATGCAACCTGCCCAATCCTGCGTATCACCCTGTATGGCCCATAAAAGCGGGGCTTAAGCTTCTCCGCCCCCTTCTGCTTAAGCGAAGACTGTCGGTATGGCTGTAGTCGCAGGTAGACCAAGTCCCCTACCTCAAAATGTCTCTCCACCCGACCCTTATCAGCATACAACTTCTGCTGATTCTGTGCTGTGGCTATGTTGTCCTTGAGAGCTCGGAGGATATCTTGGCTCTCTTGGATCCATATCTTGGCTCTCGGAGCCCTACTAGCACCAAACATCATGTCCACAAAAGATAAAGGATGATATCCATATAAAGCATAGAAAGGTGACATACCAATGGACATGTGATGCGTCGTGTTGTAGCAGTACTCTCCCAGATGCAGCCACTTCAGCCATGCCCTCTGCTGCCCACTGACATAGTTACGCAAGTAGCCCTCCAGCCACTTGTTAACTATCTCTGTCTGCCCGTCCGTCTGGGGGTGATAACTAGTGCTCGGTGTCAATTCCGTCCCCACTAGCCGGAAGAGCTCCTGCCAGAATCCGCCCATGAAGCGGCTGTCCCTGTCGCTGACAATGGTCTTGGGTAGACCATGTAACCTGAAAACCTCCCTGAAGAACAGCTCAGCCACCTGCGCTGCTATGTGGTGTGCGGATATGGCAAAAAAATGAGCATACTTCGTCAGTCGGTCAACGACGACAAAGATGCAGTCCTTGCCTTGCACCATGGGCAACCCTGTGATGAAGTCCATCGATATGCTCTCCCATTTCCCCTCTGGAATGGGAAGAGGCTGCAACAACCCTGCAGGATGGCTCATCTCTCCCTTGTTTCTCTGGCAAACATCGCACTCCCTGACATGCTGGAGTACGTCCTCCTTGGGGCCCTTCCATGAGAACCTCTCTCGGATAGCCCTGTAAGTCTTGGTGAACCCCTGATGGCCCGCCAATGGAGAATCGTGTGAAGCCTGGAGTATCTTCTTCTTGAGCTGAGATCCCTCAGTCAAGAAGATCCTGTCCCTGTAATAGATGATCTCGTCGACCACCCTGTACCTGTCATCTGCGACCTGCCCATCCAACACCTCACACGCAAACCTGTCCTTGGAGTACTCTACCAGTAGTCGAGCCCTCCAATCAGCGTCCAAGCTCATAAGAGATAACGTGGCCGGTCTACAAGAAAGGGCATCAGCTACCACGTTATTCTTGCCTTTGACGTACTCTATGTCAAAGTCATAGGCTTGGATCTTACTGATCCACTTCTGCTGTCTCTCCTGCAACTGTTTCTGCTCCAGAAAGTACCTGAGGCTATTGTGATCTGATCTCACCCTGAATCTGCTGCCCACTAAATACTGCCGGTATTTGGCCAATGCATGCATGATGGCCAACATCTCCTTGTCGTATATGGAATACAACCTCTCATGCGGAAGGAGCTTCCGGCTCTCAAAAGCTATCGAGTGACCGCCCTGCATCAAAACCGCACCAATCCCCTCTCCTGATGCATCACACTCGAGGACAAATGGCTGTGTGAAATCTGGCAATGCCAGCACGGGGCAGCTGCTCATCACCTCCTTGAGCTTATCAAAAGCTCGCTATGCTGTGTCCGACCAACTAAATGCCCCATTCCTCGTCAAATCTGTGAGGGGTGCAGCAAGCTGTGAGAAGCCCTTGACGAACTTCCTGTAGTATGTGCAAATGCCAATAAATCCCCGAAGCTCAGTCACATTCCTCGGCTCTGGCCAATCTCTGATGGCCCTGATCTTCTCCTCGTGGACTCTCACCCCGTCCACTCCTATAATGTGCCCCAAGTACAGCATCTCCGTCAAGCCGAACTCACACTTGGAGAGCTTGGCATAGAACTGCTGCTCCTCCAAGATGCGCAAAACAGTCTCAATGTGTTGGAGATGCTCCTCCCAAGTCCTGCTATATATAAGTATGTCATCGAAGAAGACCAGCACAAACTTCCTCAGATGACCCCTGGAAATGTGGTTCATGCACGACTGAAAGGTAGCGAGTGCATTGGTCAGCCCGAAAGGCATGACCAGAAACTCGAAGTGCCCGTAATGACACCTGAAAGCGGTCTTGGGAATGTCCTGTTCCCTCATGCGTATCTGATGGTACCCGGATCTCAAGTCAATCTTTGAGAAGAACCGTGCTCCTCTCAACTCATCCATCAGCTCATCGATCCTGGGAATGGGGTACCTGTTCTTTAGGGTCTTCTTATTCAGAGCCCTGTAGTCGATGCACATTCGCAATGTGCCATCCTTCTTCTTCACCAGCACTACAGAAGAAGCAAAAGGACTCGTGCTCGGCCGAATGTGACCAAGGGCCAGCAACTCCTGAATAGCACGCTCTATCTCGTCCCGATAGGCCTTGGGATGCCTATACGGTGTGGTGATCACTGCCTGTATCCCCTGCTCAAGCTCGATAGTATGCTCAAACCCCCGATCCGGTGGCTGCCCTGGTGGAATATCCCCAAATACTGCGGCATACCTGTCGAGAATAGACTGTAGCTCAGGATGCACTGTCTGACCTGTATCCACTGCCTCTGAAGCTCGCAACTCTACGGCCCACTCTATGTCTCCCTTGCGGAAGGTCGCCTCCATCCTATGTGCCGACACTGTCTGAGGCGGGTATGTGTGCTGTCCCCGTATCTTCTCATGCCTCCCTATCTTGGGATCATCTCACTCCATCTCTAGGGCCTCCCAATCTGTCGTGACCTTCCCCAGAGTAATGAGCCACTGAACACCCAATATCAGGTTGGTGTCCCGAATATCTACCACAAAGAAATGATCTGTCAATGTATAAGTGCCCATCGTCACCGATAACTCTGGGACATACCGAGCACATGCCATAGTCCGATCTCTTGGGACCAAGACGGAAAATCCATCAAAACCCTCAGTCTGTATGCCTCTCTGCTCAACCATCTGAGCATCAATAAAGTTGTGGGTGGCCCCACTATCAACCAAGACTGAGACCCGCTGTCCGCGTACTGTCCCCCGTACGCGCAGCGTCAAGTAATTGGGAACTCCCCGCAATGCGGCTAGAGCTCCTCCAGTAGGTGCAAATGATGCCCCACCTGCTGCGGGTGGTGGAGGTGGTAAGGTACCTTGTGCTGCATAACAATCTCCTGCCTCCACGTCATCCCCTTCATCCTCTTCCCCGCTGCTCTCGGAGAAGACCTCAATGAAATGTGCTTTCCCTGCAGCACGCCTGTGTCCCGGTGCCCATGGCTCCTGGCAAGTGAAGCACAACCGCTTCCTCCTCAGCTCTCTCCTGGCCTCGTCATCAAACTGCCCTCGCCCAGGATTCGCCTTGGGAGGCGGAATCCTCGTGTCCTTCCCCTTAGGCTGGAAGGCCTGTCTCTGGGGATAAGGTGTCCGAGTCTTGGGTAAGACATCCTGTAAATCCCGAGTCCTACTGATGGCATCCTGAAGGGTAGCTGGTCTAGTCGACCGGACTAGGCCACGAAGTGGCTCTGACAACCCCTCCACAAACATGTAAACCATCCAAGCCGCAGATAAATCAGGTACCATCACCGAAACCCGCAAGAAATCTGAAATGTAAGTCTCTGCGCTCCCAGTCTGTTTGAGCTTTGTCAGCTCAACAAAGTGCTGCTCCGGATCCCTCCTGTCAAAACGCTCTATCACCCTCCTGGTAAACTCAGCATATGTCGTCACTGTCGAATGTCCGAGTGTCGTCATCCCATGAAACCACCAGTCCTGGGCCTCACCATCCAGATGTAATGTTGCCACCTTAATGGCCTCTGACTGCGACATCTGGTTAAGCTGGAAATAGATGTCCAACTTCTCCACCCAAGACTTTGCCGAACTGTTTGATGAGCCATCAAACGTGGGCAAATGAAATCTGCTAGCTGCGCGATGGTCATCACGATGATGCCTGTGCCCTCTGTGATGATCACGGGGTCTAATGTCATGCTGGAGCTGGACAAAGTCTCTGAATGTGATAGAATCTCGGGACGTCGGCCCGTACGCCTGGTACTCTGCAAAATAGTCACCCATGTGACCTGGCTCCGGCTCTCGCTGTGCTGCTGCCCCTGCGTCCTCTGCTAGGAAGGTAGGCATGGTGGATCGCGTGGGTGCTGGAATATCCCTTTGTGCTCCCCTCTGTACTCCTGCCCCTGCGTCCTCTGCTAAGAATGTGGGCATAGTGGATCGCGTGGGTGCATGCGATGCCATGATGGGGATAGCATCATGCACCGGCACGTGGTGGGACATACCCGACCCCTCACCGGTCTGAAAACCCCTGGGGGGTTCCCTCTGCCTGACCTCTAATGTCGTGAGTCTCTGTGTCATATCCTGCATGTGTTGGAGGAGTGTCTCCCATCTCCTCGAACCCTCCTCGTCTGCCATAGGGCCCTGCTGCTCTGCGTCCCTCACAGGCTGCTCCTGCTCTGAATCTGTCTCAGGCGGTTCCTGATCGGAATCCGTCACAGGCTCCCCCTCTCTGTAGGGGTTCTCCCACCTACTCTCAACGTCTCTGTATCTCCTCTGATCAATGTAGGGTTTATCCTCGGGCGTCATAGACTGCTAGCTCCACAGGCTGAGCCAGAACTATGCTCTGATACCACTGTAATATCCCCAACGGGAAATAGACAGTAATACACAGAAATACAAACATGCAAATATATAGGAAAAATGCCGGAACTAGAATATAGAGCAAGTACACATAAAAATACCAGAACGCTAAGCCATTTTATTAATTCTGAGAATACATGTATGGGTACAATAGATAATCAGAATAAGTGCACCTATCCTTGCACAAGGCAAGTGAAGAACCCTCTCAGAATAGGAAATGGCTGCAATAGAGGCTGCGTCCTAGCTGCTGGAGAAATCTGCCATAGAATGCTGCTGCTGCAATGTACTGGAACTAGGGGCTGATCCCCTCACCGGAATGAGCTGAAAATCAGTAGATTGCCTGTACTCACTGCTCCGGACAAAACCCAGAAACCATGAAGCAAATGCACCACCTCCGAAAAACCACCACAGAAGCCCTCCTCAAGAAAAACGCTGTCTCTCCCAAGCACAGCGCAGAGGCCCAAGAAGAATGTTGGAAAAGGGCCACAAATCCCTCTGCAAAACTCTCCAACTGAATAGACAATCCCTCCAAGCTGAAACACGCTGAGGACTCCACGAAAATTCCCCACAACAGCGCTGCTCTGAACCCAACTGCGTCCTCCCTCCTGGACTGCGCAGTCACTAAATGAGACTCAGCTCCTCTGCAAACGTCCACCCAAATCTCCTGCAAATCAACTGCTGAAACTGAAGGAATACCTTGCCCGAGCAGGCACTCGAAGTCCCCCCGGGCCAAGGGCGAGATCTCCGACCGGAGACACTCAGTTGCACTAAACAGTGCTGCAGACCGACTAAACAACCGGCGTGCTCAAGTAGACAGAAGTCTAGCTCACAATATCATCAACATATCAATAATCCCAAATGGAGTGAAACCCCCACCTTTTATAGTGCTAGCTCCCTCAAAACCCTAACTGCGTCCTTGAGCTCCTCCTATGCCTGTGCAGTTGCCTTTGGAGTCTACGTGAGGCCTCTCTCATGTGTGTGTGGACCCCCAAGGCTTTCCCCTTTAAGTTACAACGTTCACCTACTAGGAAGCACTTTATTTTATTAAAGTGAGTTGACCCCCTCTTTCTCACTTTATTTATTAATTTAACTATAGGCGGCAAAACTATACAAAAATGAAATATTCCAATTAGCGGTGCTAATTAGGAATATTACATGTGTAGAGAGCCATGGGCCTCCACAACAGTAGACATCACTCCATGGATCCACAGAGATGTTCAGAGATTACTAGAGATCCACCTCTTGGACGAAGAAGATGCATTTGGTACACTATGCCCAGTTGGCCCCATAGGTGCACCACATACTTGGAAGGTGTCCTAGAACTTGTACGGCGACATGGTAGCATGCATTCCATCATCTGAGCCCTTACAAAGGGTCTATAGGCATCTTAGATTCGTATGGAGACCCATGAGGTCATTGGTGTGCCCCCACACCCACTAGGAGCACCACAAGTTTATTGTTTGGAGACAAGGGGCCACCTCCTTGTACATCACTTTTAAGGATTGTATTCATCATTATGGAACTTATGGATCTCATCAAGCCTCTTGGAAGGCCATACGACATGCATAAACTATTATTTGACCTCCTAAGAGGCTTATTATTTCATTTGTAAGCTAGTTTGGTGGGCTTGCCACCAAAAGTTAGTTAATTTGCACATTATTTTATTTTTAGGGGCTAATGTAGGCCCATTAGGTAAATCGAACTCCTAATTGGTGTATTATAGGAGTTAGATGGATTCATTTGTATCATCACTTGGATTGGGATCTCTCTCTCATTAGAGAATTTCGCATTTTTCCTTGGTGGATATTTTTGGAAGATGGATGAATTTTGATGTATGGATTGGGTTCTTTTCTATCTCGAAGCTTCTTATATTGCAAATGTGATTTTGGTCGAATATATTCTCTAACATGTAAGTGCAAGTTTAACACTATTTTCCATTTTGCTGCATACATTGGAACTTCGCTATTATTAGGGCTAATTGTTGCATGTGTTTAATGTTGATTTTGGGTAGCATTGGATGTGCTCTAAGTCTCAAATGTTGTGGAGAGGCTTAGACACATGTGTTCTAGATAACCCAGAAATCGTTTGGTGAAATTCCACTCAAATTGTATTCTATAGAAATAATTAATTATTTTTAAAGGGACCCTAAGTCTAAAATTAGGAAAATAAAATAATTAAAGTGTATTACAAAATATGAGAGAGAATGATCTAGAATACATGGATAAAGTCAAAAATTAATCTTAGCCGTTGATTAGAGATCTAATCTGGGCCGTTGAAGTCTCAACGAGAAGATTATAAGAATGGCTTGAAGGGTCATTTGGAAGATACATTTTTTGAGACATAGAGGATCTAGAGATCGAATTTTTCTGACGAAGCAATGCTCGAAAGAAAATCAGATCTAAGTGATTCTTGATTGCAGTGAGGGGCAGTAGATCCGGTTGGAAGATTTCCTGAGCCGGAGAGTACACAGCAGCAGAGAGAGAGAGAACCACAACAACAGCGCAGAGCCCGTGACACAGTGCTTATGTAGTCACTGCGCAGAGCTAGAGGGAAAGTTGTTTTCCTGCTGAGGAGACAGCACAGAGCCAAAGTCAGATCTTGGAGAGATTTTCCAGAGGGCCAGTAGGCTTCAGTTTCTAGCCAGCAGTGAGACCAGCGCAAAGGCAGTGCAGGGTATTCTAGCCTTGGTGCAAATCAATGCCAGTTTCTTGTGGAGGAATGAGGTTTCTCTCACGAGATCTCTTCTGTCAGTTTCTCTGTATGATTTGACAGTCTTGTCAATCATAGATTCATACTCATAATTTATTGCATAATAACATAGACTCTCAGATATGCTGTACCGATTTTTCCACATTGGGTTTTCCCAGGGACATTAGACAAATAATAATTGTGTCGAATAGTTGTCTGATCTATGTGTGTTCAGATTAGTTTCCGCACTTGTATTTCTTCCGCAATTTAATTGTGTAGGCTGTAGTGAATAGATTTTGATATTTCTCATAATTTATTGCATAATAACATAGACTCTCAGATATGCTGCACCGATTTTTCCACATTGGGTTTTTCCGGGGACATTAGACAAATAATAATTGTGTCGAATAGTTGTATGATCTATGTGTGTTCAGATTAGTTTCCGCACTTGTATTTCTTCCGCAGCTTAATTGTGTAGGCTGTAGTGAATAGAATTCGATATTTACTTGTCGAACACAGTAAATAATATGTTAAATAAATAACAAATAGAAGACTTTCCATCAGTTGTTGCAGTAGGATTCTTGAGTTTGATGGCATCTTCACATGGTATCAGAGCTTGTTTAAGCTGAGTGTAGGCAAGACAAAGAACATATTCAACATTAGTGAAGTTGGGATTAAAGAGCTATGTAAGGAGCAGATCGATCTCCCAATTGATTGCGCAGTCCAAGCCAGGATGGCTAGACCAACAGCAAAAACTCTCTCTGAATGAGCCGACAGAGAGGTAAGATTGTTCCAGATTGTTGTTTGTCCGAGGCAGTGTGAAAATTCTGGAATTTACTAAACAAAAACCCTACTGCAGTAATCTGATTTACTTCTCCTACTTTGATTTACTTAACAAGTTATTTTTTTGAATTATTCAGTAAAACATCAAAGTAAATACACTACAACCTATACAAATATATAGATCAGGTACTGAAGAATTAAGCACATTCGACAAAGGACACACGAGTTTTCGGACCAATGTCCCCGGAAAAGCCCAATGTGGGAAAACCGGTGCAACAGCTCTTGAGGGTTTGTATTATTATGTAGAATTCTGAATACAAACTAGGGTACCAGTAGTGGTTTACCCAATAGAGAAAATCTCGACAAATGTACCTCTATTTCTGGAGACAGATATTATGGTTGATTCAACTCAGAATGAAGCACCCCATAGGTGCCTACGCAATCACTATGTCATCCTTTAGTGTGGGTGCATCACCCTTTCTAATCTGCTAAATACGAGCCCGATCTAGACCACTGAAACCCAGCGCAGCTCTATGAGTGACTGTGTCACCCTCTTCCGGCTCTGCTTCCCTCTGCGTAGCCCTTCTGGCTTTGTGTCACCCCTATTGGGCTTACGTTGCCTTTGCGTCACCCACCCTGGGCCTACATTGCCTCTGCGTCACCCCTACTGGGCCTACGCTGCTCTATGGTACAGATTTGCCTCTATGCTATTGTATTCTCAACCTTGGACTCAGAAATCCCACTGTCGAACTGCCCCTCGCTGCACTGCAAGCTCACTCGAAAATTCTCAACAAACTGCGCCCCAGAATTTAGCTTTAGCTCAAGTGCTTCCACTCTGTGTGTATTCTCCAACTGACCCCAAGCCTTCTTTTAATACTTTTCCAATTGACGAATCAACAGCCGTGATTTAATCTCTAATTGACAGCTAAGATTAGAAAAGACTTGATCCTCGTCACTTAGAACATTCTCACCCACATGTTTAAATTAATTCACTTCAATTATTTAATTTCCCTATGTTATACTTAGGGTCTCCATTAAAATAATTAATTATTTGAATACCTTAAGCTCCGGGTGGAATTTCTCCAAACGATTTATGGGTCATGGAGATCTCATGTGTTCTAGCCCCTCCACAAAGTTTCGAAGCTAGAGCACATCCAATCTTACCCCAAAAATCAACAAGCAGAGGGAGCAGCACAACAGATCTACGCAGATCAGCAGCTAGAGGGACGCAGTTGACTGTGCAGCAGTGATTGCCGGTGCAGAGCATTAGGAAGCGTAGTTGAAACACAGTTTTGGAGATTCCTGACCTCAATGAATTTTCTTGCCCAAGAAACTTAGATTCCCCGTGCAGTAGCAACAGATTTTGTGGCTTGCTCCATCAGGAGTGCATAAAGCCAGCTGCGCAGAGGGTGAGAGGGAGCAAATCGATAGCGTTTGGGTGAGATGGAAGCCAGTGGGTTGCATGACCAAGATCGGTTGGAAGGTGCCTCCAACTATGTAATCCGGAAGGCAAGGATTTCCTTCCTTCTAGGTGAGCATGACCTCAAGCACTTTATCGAAAGTGCTCATGCTGAACCAGTGGATGCAGCACCATTAAGGGCCTTCAAGAAGAATATGGCAAAGGCCAAGCAGTTGATCATCGACGGAGTGAAGGATCATATTGTTTCACATATCTCTGCCAAAGGGACAGCCAAGGAAATGTGGGATGCATTGGCAACGCTATATCAAGGGTCTTCCGAGCAGTGGAAGGTGTTTCTGGAGGAGAAAATGCAGACCACCAGCATCCAGAAAGGATTCCAGTATAGACTTCAGGAAAACTGAGATCAATTGGTAGCTGTAGGGTTAGCTCCTCAGGCCACAGAGATGGTCAGACTTGCCTTAAATTCCATGTCTGAAGAATATCAAACCTTTGTCCAGAGCATCCTGATTAGAGAGAATTTGTCGGGCTGGGAAGCGATGTGGGCAGCTCTTAAGCAAGAAGAGATGATGAGAGATTTACTCAAGTGTCAACTTGAGAGCAGCAGTAGCAGTGGTTCGAAGGTAAAGAAGGAGGATGAGAATGCAGCCCTTTCATCAAAGGGACAGCAAGAGAAGCGCAGGAGAAAGAAGGAACTTTCAAAGATCAAATGCTTCCGATGTGGCGAGATGGGACATTACGCCACATAGTGTCCTCTCAGAAAGAAGGACAAGGATGAGAAGCACGATCCTCAGGCGGGAGCAGCGAAGATAGAGGAGGAGGAGTTTCTTATGATTGCTCATATACCTCCAGGAGGGAGGTAGGTTGATTTGGAGTTGTAGACCCAGAGATCTACAAGATGGGCAGGATCCTTAAGGAGTCCACCTCTCGGATCATCACCTTGCTACGGGAGTCCAAATCAGGAGTAGTAGGATGGATGGGTGTCAGTTGGTGCAGAGGAGTGCTGAAGTGACAGCGCAGTGGTTAGCAGCGCAAAGCAGTGTTGCAACAACGCAAAGGGATGCAATGCAAAGTAGTAGCAGCGCAGCAGCCTCAGAGAGGCAGCGCAGAAGCTAGAAGCAGTCATATCTTCATCGCCGAGATGCAGTATACTTGTCCAATTTTTGGATGTTTTTCAGTTGCAGAAAGCAATTGTGATGCAGTGCAGTAGCAGTTGGCAGTGGCAGAGTCAGCAGCAGCACAGATGCAGAATTCAGAGGGAGTTGTAGTACAGATGCAGTGTCTACAGTGGCAATGACAACAACAATACAGATGCAGCATTTGCATAGAATTGATGGGCAACAGTGTCAGACATCAGCAACGCAGAGGGAGATGCTTCAGGGTCAAAACAGCGTGAAGCAGTGCAAATTGTTAGAGCACATTCCTTGCTAAGGAGTGTTGATTTTGGGTAGCATCGGATGTGCTCTAAGTCTCAAATTTTGTGGAGAGGTTTAGACACATGTGTTCTAGATAACCCAGAAATCATTTGGTGAAATTCCACTCGGATTGTATTCTATAGAAATAATTACTTATTTTTAAAGGGACCTTAAGTCTAAACTTAGGAAAATAAAATAATTAAAGTGTATTAATAGAATATGAGTGAGAATGATCTAGAATACATGGATCAAGTCAAAAGTTAATCTTAGTCGTTGATTAGAGATCTAATCTGAGTCGTTGAAGTCTTAACGAGAAGATTATAAGAATGGCTTGAAGGGTCATTTGGAAGATACATTTTTGGAGACACAGAGGATCTAGAGATCGAATTTTTTTGACGGAGCAGTGCTCGGAAGAAAATCAGATCTAAGTGATTCTTGATTGCAATGAAGGGCAGTAGATCTGGTTGGAATATTTCCCGAGTCGGAGAGTACACAGTAGCAGAGACAGAGAGAGTGACAGCAGCAACGCAGAGACAGTGACGTGGTGCTTACGCAGTCACTGCACAGAGCTAAAGGGAAAGTCGTTTTCCTGCTGAGGAGACAGTGCAGAGCCAAAGTCAAATCCCGGAGAGATTTTCTCGAGGGCAAGTAAGCTTCAGTTTCCAGCTAGCAGTGAGACCAGTGCAGAGGCAGAAGGGCAGTCTTACTTGTGACGCAGAGCCTGTGTGGGTGACGCAGTCATTGCATAGGGCAGTCTAGCCTTGGTGCAGATCAGTGCCAGTTTCCCGTGGAGGAGTGAGGTTTGTCTCATGAAATCTCTTCTGTCAGTTTCTCTGTATGATTTGACAATCTCGTCAATCATAGATTTGTACTCAGAATTTACTGTATAATAACATAAACCCTCAGATCTGCTGCATCGGTTTTCCCACGTTGGGTTTTTCCGGGGACATTAGTCCAAAAATAATTGTGTTGAATGGTTGTGTGATCTATTTGTGTCCGGATTTGTTTCCACACTTGTATTTCTTCCGCAGTGTAATTGTGTAGGTTGTAATGAATGGATTTCGATATTTACTTGTAGAACATAGTAAATAATTTGTTAAGTAAATAAAAAATACAAGACTTTCCATCATTTGTTACAGTAGGATTCTTGAGTTTGATCACATTTAATGTGGAATTTATGTGTCTATTTAGCTTATCTATGTATGGGCCATGTTGGATGAATGAAATATCCTAGAGATCGTGTTATCTTGATAAACCTTCACCATTTGTAATGAAGTATAAATGTTTCAAGGTCACGTTTTTGCTCTTGCCTTTAACATTGGACAAAGTTGACTTGTGAAGCCTCCTTAAACAAGAAACAAAATTCATCTTCACAATTCTCCTTAACTCCATATCCCTTAGATGAATTACGCACTGGTCCATCAAAGGGTGATCATTTCAACCCTATTTTTTACCTTTTTCCTCCCTTTCCTAGGTCTAGCTTCATTAGGTCACCTAGGGCATCAATTTCCCAGCAAACTGACTATAGGAAAACTTCAATCTCCTAGGTACTACTGCATTGGTGGGTCCCCTAGCTCTCCTCGGAATTTGAAGGAAATCCGACGGTGGAATCTCGGGATATCCCAAGCCCTAGCTCTAGGATCAAGTTTGCCCTGGTGTTCCCAAGGCTAGTACCTAATAGGATCAATTTGACATCGTTGGGTGAAAATTCTTGTTTGATCCTTTCCCAATGCCTTCATCACGCTAAGAACATCATTGGTTGCTAGAATCCATACCCTAACCTGATCTGGGTCCACTTGGCCTCGTGTGATCCCATTTTTCTCCAAGGATTATATATCAAGGACTACCCAGGAATCCAAGTTTCAAAGGGATTTTAGGGATTGGGAATCTCCTTTATAAGCCATATTCTTCTCCCTCAACCCTCAAATCCTCATCCCCTCTCCCTAGAAAACCAAGTCCCTTGTTTAAAGAGCAAGCAAGCTCCACCCTTCATCCTATCATACGAAAAGGGTCTAAGGGGTCACTTCTCTTATATTTGTTGATATATCCTTCATAAGTGGCTTCATAAAAACATCGAGTCTCCTCCCATTGGTGAAAGTCCATAAAGAGCAGGGAGCCTTATATGTGGTGACAGTGGGCTAAGTCTCCACCGTTGCCCTTAACCTAGCAGTTTCCCTCATAGGAACCCCTTTTAGGTCCCCTGCTGGTTTGAGTGGCAACACTACCTACTATGACATTAGTAGTTCTTCCTCTCTCCTATGGTTGGCTCTTCTCCAACCAAAAGGGGTATTCCCACAAAGGTATGATTTCTAGGCTATAAGGTGGAGGCACAAGGTGATTCAATGAAGACAGCCTAAACAAAATGAGTAGTAGTATAATGGATTAATGAATGCTATGAGAAAGGAAAGATGGAGGAAATCCAAGACAAAGTGTCTAATCACACCTTGGGAAAATGCCGTCACAGCGGCATAGATCAAACAAGGAAAGTGCATGAAAATGCAAGGCAACAACGGTTGCTATGCATGTCACAAATCAACCTTCTTTATTTCTATTGTAGAAATTTATCCTTGGAAAGCCAGGTGTGCTATTCAAAATATTGGTATGAAGATGATGAGATATCAATGCTAACAGCAATAGGGTTTATTAGATGTAGCTAGATAAAACAATGACAATAATAAAAGGGGTTAAATCCTCATAGTACATTATCCCAACGAATCATGATTCATTACAAGACCCTCATATCAACAATAAAAGGTTTTCCTACAATGGAAATCAACACAAGAAAAATAAATTACACAAAAGAAGCCTCAGATGAAAAAAATGCCTCTTGTTACCTCTCATATTGCACAAGAGGTAAAGTTGTGATGTTCATCACATGACAAGATTTTCAGTGGTAACTTACAGGAATGCTGATGGATCTGAGGTGCCTTGAGAGTTGTGACAGCTGTTTCCTTGGGCATTGTGAACAGCACATTGGGAGTTGTGACATTGTCTAGGACATTGTGATGTTGCCTAGGATGTTGTGAAATGCATTGGGAACCATGAATCTGCCTAGAGCGTTGGAATTTTGTCACATGTCATGCATAATGATATCTCTTCTGTGGGTATGGTATCTGTTAGCCTTTAAATGAGTGAGCAATTTTGAGTGATTCCTCTCAGGATGCTAGTATCAATCCAGATTTGGGATCAAGTTTTGCTGTTGACGAAGCCAGCTTTACGACCATGGAAGGAGCTATAAATACAAAGAAATACTGCCCAATAAACCAGGTCTGCAAATTCTTTTGGCAGTCATCTTCAGATAAAAATTTGCATCACTTCATAAAACATTGTTCAGATCACTCTAAGGTAGGACAAATTTGATAAAACCAACAGTATAGCAGTCTTGAGATTGAAACTGAGGACACATCTGTATACCCTTTGCAGTTAACATGTGAAGCATGCTGCAAATTCTGAGCAGCAATGAGCCTGTTTTTAAAGACAGTTCTTGGAAGACTCTCCACAGAACATACCTCAGGACAAATTAGCAGCAGCCTTGAATCCAACATGTAAGGTTATGATGTTGATCAACTGAAGATGAAGCATTGATTCTTAGTCAAGACAGCACAAAACAGCAGTGTGCTATGACTGAGTTTAGAGATAAAAGAGCACTGGGTCTTTTCATTTTGCAAAGGCTGCTCCCAATTGTTGGATCTTTGATCTGCCCTGTTGCCTCAAAATCTAGCATTTCTTGTGAGAGACCCCACAAGATGAGAGCCAGACCAAGCTATGATGTGGATGCTACTATCACCTCAACAATCCACCTCATGCTCTTTAGTACAATTTCACCACATGGGAGGCTTCTCAGTTTAGGTCACTTAAAGGATACTCTTGGTCTAGAGTTCAAAGGTGACAATTAAATAGGCTTACCCAAGATACTTAGGCTAAGGACAAGAATCGATTCTACTAGACAAGGAATAGCATACCTTAGAGGCAACCTATAAAGAACTTGTGACCTAGGGTTTTTGATATATGATCTAAAAGTGGCACAACTAGGCATACAAGGAGAGAGAAGGTTTGTTATAAGGTATAATAAACAACAGGATCCACAAACCTTTAGTTGACCCTAAGTTGAAGCATTAGTGTAGAATTAGGGTTTCTCTATCCCTAGAATTGCCTAGGGTTGATGATGTCAGCTCTAGGGAAGGATTTCCAACCATGCAAATTACTAAATTTTGATGTTTTAAGGGTCAATAGGGCAGAACGTCCTCCAACCAGCTCAACGCCCATGCCCTAGTTAAAATTGGCTTCAAACCCTAACCCTGGCAGCTTGCCTTGAACAACATAAGTTTTATGGTCAGAATTTTCGACGGCCGAAATTCTAGGTACCGAAATTTTTGGGGCCTAAAATTTTTAGGGGCCTGAAAATATAGGGCAAAAAAATTTCGATGCCAAAATATTCAGGACCTGAAATTTAGGGGCTGAAATTTAGGGGTGATATTTTAGAGCCAAAATCTTCCAGGCCAAAATTTTAGGAAGAGGAGTTTACTTTTTATTTTTTATTTATTTTTGACCATCTATGTGGAAGCTAGTGCCTATATCTTGGGTGATGGAGTCTAAGGGAATAATTACTATGGAGATGTCAAACCCTATAAGGGAGTAAGGGGGAAAAACCCAAGTTTTCAACTTTTAAAACCCTAGTTATCACTTTATGAGGGGATAAAATCAAGAGAAAAACTCTCTAGGAGGTTCTCAAGGGATGTCCAAGATTCTCCAATTAAAAATTTAAAACATACAATATTTCACCAAAATTCCATACAAAGATATGCAACTGAACAAGAACATAGAAACCCTAGCAAATATATTGCATGCAATAATCATTAAAAGATATTCAACAAAAAAAATACTCACAAGATATCCATGAACAATCATTCATTATCCCAAAGTGACATCTCCACAACAAGGATTAGTCTCCAATAGCAAAAATATCCACACAGATCACATCTCCACAAGAGTACAAGGCTACAAGAGCTAGGTCAAAATAGTCCACAAGTGATGATGAAATAAGATGTGAGGTGACTTCTTATTCATACGAGGTCTACCTCACCTAATTTTAGCCTAAGAAGCCCCTAAACAACTTTGACAAAGAGTAAACATAAAATAATCCTTGGGTTACAAGCAAACCCACTAGCTCAATGTAAAATTATGCCATAAAAGATCCACACGTGTGAGCCAAACGCCTCTAAATGATGACATCATGCCCTTTTTCGGCTCTAGATGCTATGTGATGGGGTGCATAAGGCTGATAGCATGTCCATGTGTCATGATCATCCATCATTTGCGAGGTATCCCTCAAATCCAACCTCAAAGCAGCTTTAGGGGTCCCAAGTCTAGTTGGGGTGTCATCACGTCATCTCCATGGGTCTCCAATGCTCAACACAATGCCTCCTCTCTCCAACGTTAGGGTTCCATCATGTGCAACAAGCCCTGCCTAGTCATATCATCGAAGACCATCCTCATTTGGGCTCTAAATCATGGTCTGCCCATCAGGTAGTGTCAAGGCCAGTATGGGGGCATGCTAGGTCCAGTGGTGCAATCATCAAGAATCCTTTGTGCTAGGTCAAAGAAGATAAGCATCTTGAGTCCCGGCGGTTCTTTGGGGCATGCATCACCTACTCAAATCCTCATAATGCCCAATGCTCTAATGTAAGTGGGAAACAATGCATTTGTTAAGTCAACAACCTTTATGAAAGGTTGGGTTACTTGTGGAGTGTGTGCCCTCAAGGCCCATCTAACAAAACCAACTTAAACTCCAATGAAAGAAACCATTCATTAGAGACTAAGATCATATAAGCATCTAAGTGGAACAAACTTGCATGTTAAGGGCATATTAATACTTCAAACTTGGATCACCTTCCAATATTTAACTACACCAAGTCTTGTCAAAGATATTCCTACCTTGATAGAGGTGGCTAATGGTAAACAATATTAGTTGCTTACAACCCCAAGAGGAAGTGGCATTTCCAGGGTCAATCCCTCAATCAATAGATGTTAATGTAAATGAGTGGTAATGGAGTGGGAAGGCTTCATGGTCAAGGGGACCGGAAAATGGGGATCCACATCCTGAGTGTGTATATATGTAATGGAAGGAGCAATTATGGAAGCATGAGTTGCCCTGCTCGGCCTTCTTTTTCCACCCCTCTAGTGTGCCTTTTACTTCTTCTTTTTTAATTATGATTTATTCTAAATGCATAAATCAAAGGTTAAAGCCTGCTCTTTGTGATGTAGCATTTAATATTACCCCTTAAGATGAAACAATTTATCGTTCATCGAGGTAGGGACATGCAAAGGTTCCTTTTGATGAGATTGAGCATAAAATGCTCAAGAACTAGGTGATGGCTAATGAAGAGGGTAGAGCTCATGTTAGTGTTTTCCCCACATGCTAACTTATGTCTCATCCATTCTTTTGCTGTAATATTCCCAATTAGCCTTGCTAATTGGAATATTTCATTTTTGCTTTATTTTGCCGCTTTAGCTAGAAATAATAAATAAAGTGAGAAATAAGAGGGGTCACCTCACTTTAGTCACCTCACTTTATAATAAAGTGTTCTTTCCTAGTAGATTGACGTTATAACTTAGAGAGGGGGCCTTGGGGGTCCACATGAGTATGATGGGGGAGGCATCAGGCTGACCCAAGGTAAACTGCGCAGGTCAAAGGAGAGTTAAGTTTTGGAGGGAGTTTGGCATTATAAAAGGAGAGGTTCTCACCTCATTTGGATCATGCATGATTTTGATATTCTTATTGATAGCTAGACTTTGTCTGCTTCAGCACGCCGGTTGTTTAGTCGGTCTGCAGCACTGCTTAGTGCACGAGTGTCTCCGGTCGGAGATCTCACCCTTAGCCTCGGGGGACTTCGAGTGCCTGCCCTGGTAAGGTTTTTCTGGTTTCACCCTTAGCTTCTGGGGACTTCGAGTGCCCGCCCTAGTAAGGTTTGTCCTGAGTATACTTTTCGGCTTTCGGGCAAGAAGAAAGTAGCGTAGCTTCTCGTATCCGGAGAGTGAAGAAGCCCTCAGGTCGCGCGCTCGAAGAGGAAGGACGCTGTTTCTGCAGGAGAGAGGACGCTGATCAGGCCGGGAGAGTGAGGACGCTGTTCCAGGGAGGACGCAGTCCAGATCTGAGCAGGGAAAACGCTGTCCAAGAAGAGGAAGGACGCAGATCAGCTTTGGGAGTGAGGACGCTGTCCAATCCTGAAGAGGTGGACGCAGATCTGAAGGCCATTGATAGATCCAGCCTTGGAGAGGGTAGATCTGAGGAGATATTTGCAGATCTAGTTTTGTGGTTGCCAAGGATTTCCAGCCTAGATCTGAAGGGATAACATCAGATCCAGCCTTGGAGGCTGCAGATCTGGAGAGATATTGTCAGATCCAGCATAGATCTGAAGGTTTGGTAGCAGAGCTGATCTAGGAGGACGCAGATCAGGAGGGATAGGACGCAGTTCTGATTGGAGGCTTCAGATCCAGCAGATCTGAGCATTCAGGAAGCAGATCCACCAGGTAGGACGCTGATCTGAGGAGCAGGCTTGTGTGAGAGGGCTCAACAGCGTTTTCATAGCATTCAGTAGCTGATCCATCTGTCCGGAGGTCCTTGTGCTTAGTGCTTCACCTGTTTCTGCGCTGTCACTGGCAGAGACAGCGTTTTCCATTGGTGAGGGTTTGGAGTTTGAGTTCATCTGTTTTTCCAGTCTTCAGCTCCAGTACCAGCGCAGTTCAGCTTCAGTTTTCAGAGCAGCTAGGACGCTGTCCTTGTTGCAGCCATTATTTGTCTGAGAGGGTCTCCACTTGCCTAGGGCAAGGATAGGTGCACTCATTCTGATTTTCTTGTACTCTTCTCTATGTACTTTCAGATTTAATAAAATGGCTCAGTTTCTGGCATTCTAGGTGTAATTGTTCCATGATCTGGTTCAGCATTGTATTCTCTATATCTGTCTGGCATATTTCTGTTTATTACTGGTTATTTCCCTTTGGGGATATTACAAGCAGCACGGAAAGCATAGATCCGGCTCCTACCCCGTGTGCTACAAGCAGCTTCATGACGCCCGGGGATAACCCCTACGTCCATCGGAAGAGTCTCTTCGGGGGAAGTGATTCTGATTCAGAGACAGAACAGCGGAATCCAATGGAGGACATAATTGTGAAGTTGGCTGAGAAGATGGATACATTCATGCAGGATGTAAACAAGAGAATTGCAGCTGTAGAGGAAACACAGAAAGAACCCCCTAGGGTTCTCCAGGTGGGAGAGGGATCAGGCGTGTCTAGCTACATACCAGACGCTATTCCCATTATGACAGCACAGAGGGTCAATTCCGCACCCACGCGACCTACCATGCCTACCTTTCCGGTAGAGGAAGAGGAGCCAACAGCACCAAGAGATGGGGGTCCAGCTCAACATGCGGCTATGTTTGCAGATTGGCAGAGCATGGGACCGGCATTCATGGATGCTTTCCCTTTCGATCGCTATATCCAGTTCCGATGTGGCGGCAAGACTTATGAGCAGGAGCGACACAAGGGACGTGGCTCCCACCGTGATAGTCACCGTGCAGCGAGCAAATTCCATTTGCCGATGTTTGATGGTTCGCAGAAGACTACGGCAAAGTCTTGGGTGGAGAAACTAGACCTCTATTTTCAGCTTAACCAGATGCCAGAGAGGGAGGCCATTAAGATGGCTGCATTGCATTTAGAGGGTGAGGCCCAGGACTGGTGGTTTCATGGCTTGACAACACTGGGACATTCCGCAGTGGCGACATATGCTGAGTTCACTAGGAGAGTGGTGGAACGTTTTGACAGGAAGGACCCAGATCAGCCTTTCTTCGAGCTGACCAAGCTCAGACAGACGGGGAGTGCAGAGGCATACATCTCAGACTTCTTGAGGGTTTCAGTGATGGTACCTGACTTATCAACAGCTCGGATGGTCATGATGTTTGTGGAGGGGTTGTCAGAGCCACTTCGTGGCCTAGTCCGATCGAACAAACCGGCTACGCTACAGGATGCTGTCAGTAGGGCCCGTGACCTACAAGATGTCTTGCCTAGGACTCGGCCACCTTATCCCCAGAGACAGGCTTTCCAGCCTAAGGGTAAGGACACGAGGGTTCCGCCTCCCAAGGCGAATCCAGGACGAGGACAGTTTGATGATGAGGCCAGGAGAGAGCCGAGACGGAAGCGATTATGCTTCACCTGCCAGGAGCCGTGGGCACCGGGACACAAGTGTACGGCAGGGAAGGCACATTTCATAGAGGTCTTCTCCGAGAGCAGCGGGGAAGAGGATGAGGGGGATGATGAGGAGACAGGAGGATATTATGCAGCGCAGAGTACCTTACCACCTCCACCACCCGATGCAGGTGGGGCTTCATTCGCACCTACTGGGGGAGCTCTAGCAGCATTACGAGGAGTCCCCAAGTATCTGACATTGCGCGTACGTGGGACAGTGCGCGGACAGAGAGTTTCGGTCTTAGTCGACAGTGGGGCTACCCACAACTTCATTGATGCCCAGATGGTTGCACGGAGAGGCATACCAACGGAGAGCTTTGATGGGTTTTCTGTTTTGGTACCAGGAGATCAGACCATGGCATGCGCTCGGTATGTACCAGAGTTATCGGTGACGATGGGCACCTATACATTGACCGATCACTTCTTTGTGGTGGACATTCCGGACACCAATGTGATATTGGGAGTTCAGTGGCTTATCACTCTGGGAAAGGTCACAACTGATTGGAAGGCCTTGGAGATGGAGTGGGATGATCCCAAGACGGGGAAGCATGAGAAGATACGAGGGCAGAACACATATCCACCCCAGACAGTATCGGCACACAGCATGGAGGCGACATTCCGCAAAGGAGACATAGAGTGGGCAGTAGAGTTACGGGCTTCGGAGGCAGTAGATACAGGACGGACGGTGCACCCTGATCTACAGACTCTTCTCGACAGATATGTAGTAGTTTTTGGAGACATGCCGCCAGGACAGCCACCAGATCGGGGGTTTGAGCACACGATCGAGTTGGAGCAGGGGATACAGGCAGTGATCACCACACCGTATAGGCATCCTAAGGCCTATCGGGATGACAGAACGGCCATCTCGTGGTTAAGCCACACCCTTGGGCATACTCGATCAAAGACTCGGCCTCTTTTGCTTCACTCAGAAAGTGGGCCGGTGAAAAAGGAATATGACATTACGCATGTGCATTGATTACGTGGCTCAACAAGAAGACGCTGAAGAACAGGTACCCCATTCCCAGGATCGATGAGTTGATGGATGAGTTGAGAGGAGCACGGTTCTTCTCCAAGATTGATTTGAGGTCCGGGTACCATCAGATACGCATGAGGGAACAGGACATTCCCAAGACTGCTTTCAAGTGTCACTATGGGCACTTTGAGTTTCTGGTCATGCCGTTTGGGCTGACCAATGCACCTGCCACTTTCCAGTCTTGCATGAACCATATTTTCAGGGATCATCTGAGGAAGTTCGTGCTGGTTTTCTTTGATGATATCCTCATATACAGCAGGACCTGGGAGGAGCACCTCCAGCACATTGAGACGGTCTTGCACATTCTGGAGGAGCAGCAGTTCTTTGCCAAGCTCTCCAAGTGTGAGTTTGGATTGACAGAGATGCTGTATTTGGGACACATCATAGGAGTGGACGGGGTGAGAGTCCACGAGGAGAAGATCCGGGCTATCAGGGACTGGCCAGAGCCGCGGAATGTGACGGAACTTAGAGGGTTTATTGGTATCTGCACTTACTACAGGAAGTTCGTCAAGGGCTTCTCACAGCTTGCTGCACCCCTCACGGAGCTGACGAGGAAGGGGGCATTCAGTTGGACGGATATCGCCCAGCGAGCTTTTGATAAGCTCAAGGAGGTGATGAGTAGTTGTCCCGTGTTGGCATTGCCAGATTTTACTCAGCCCTTTGTCCTGGAGTGTGATGCATCAGGAGAAGGCATTGGGGCAGTTTTGATGCAGGAGGGTCATCCGATTGCGTTCGAGAGCCGGAAGCTCCTTCCACACGAGAGGCTTTATCCCATCTATGACAAGGAGATGCTGGCCATCATGCATGCATTGGCCAAATTCCGGCAGTACCTGGTAGGGGGCAGATTCAGGGTGAGGACAGACCATAACAGCCTGAAGTACTTTCTGGAGCAGAAGCAGTTGCAGGAGAGGCAACAGAAGTGGATCAGCAAGATCCAGGCATATGACTTTGACATCGAGTATGTCAAGGGGAAAAATAACGTGGTAGCAGATGCCCTTTCCCGTAGACCAGCCACGTTATCACTCATGAGCTTGGACGCTGACTGGAAGGCTCGACTACTGGTTGAGTACTCCAAAGATAGATTTGCATGCGAGGTGCTGGATGGACAGGTAGCAGATAGCAGATACAGGGTGGCCGATGAGGTCATCTATTACAGGGATAGGATCTTCTTGACTGAGGGGTCTCAGCTCAAGGAGAAGATACTCCATGCTTCTCATGATTCACCATTGGCGGGCCATCAGGGGTTCACCAAGATGTACAGGGCCATCCGGGAGAGATTTGCATGGAAAGGCCTCAAGGAGGACGTACTCCAGCATGTCCGGGAGTGCGAGGTTTGCCAACGAAACAAAGGGGAGATGAGCCATCCTGCGGGGTTGTTGCAGCCGCTTCCCATTCCAGAGGGGAAGTGGGAGAGTGTTTCGATGGACTTCATCACGGGGTTGCCCACAGTGCAGGGCAAGGACTGCATCTTCGTAGTAGTCGACCGGCTAACGAAGTATGCTCATTTCTTCGCCATTTCGGCACATTATACAGCGGCACAGGTGGCAGAGCTGTTTTTCCGGGAGGTTTTCAGATTGCATGGTCTACCCAAGACCATCGTTAGCGACAGGGACAGCCGTTTTATGGGTGGTTTTTGGCAGGAGCTCTTTCGACTAGTGGGTACTGAGTTGACACCGAGCACTAGTTATCATCCCCAGACGGACGGACAGACGGAGATAGTTAACAAGTGGCTAGAGGGCTACTTGCGTAACTACGTCAGTGGGCAGCAGAGAGCATGGCTGAAATGGCTACATCTGGGCGAGTACTGCTACAACACAACCCACCACATGTCCATTGGCATGACACCTTTCTATGCGTTGTATGGATACCATTCCCTATCTTTTGTGGACGTGATGTTTGGTGTTAGCAGGGCTCCGCGAGCCAAATTATGGATCCAAGAGAGCCAAGACATCCTCCGGGCTCTCAAGGACAACATGGCCACAGCACAAAATCAGCAGAAATTGTATGCCGATAAGGGTCGGGTGGAGAGACACTTTGAGGTAGGGGACCTGGTCTACCTACGGTTACAGCCATACCGACAGTCTTCACTAAAACAGAAGGGGGCAGAGAAGCTTAAGCCTCGCTTTTATGGACCGTACAGGGTGATACGTAGGATCGGGCAGGTTGCATATGAGTTGGAACTGCCCCAAGGCAGCCGGATTCATAACATCTTCCATGTATCATGCCTGAAGAAGGCACTGGGCCAGCACGTGACAGTCACCGGGGAGCTACCACCGACAGATGATGAGGGGCACTTGGTGTTACAGCCAGAGGCCATTATTGACACCAGGGAGAGACAACTGCGGAGCAGGAAGATCAGAGAGTTCTTGGTGAGATGGAAGAATCTGCCGGATGAGGATGCCACTTGGGAGGATGAGAAGATCTTACAGCATCCATCACTTCAGTTGCTTGAGGACAAGCAACGTTTTGTCGGGGGAGACTGTAATATTCCCAATTAGCTTTGCTAATTGGAATATTTCATTTTTTGCTTTATTTTGCCGCTTTAGCTAGAAATAATAAATAAAGTGAGAAATAAGAGGGGTCACCTCACTTTAGTCACCTCACTTTATAATAAAGTGTTCTTTTCCTAGTAGATTGACGTTGTAACTTAGAAAGGGGGCCTTGGGGGTCCACATGAGTATGATGGGGGAGGCATCAGGCTGACCCAAGGTACACTGCGCAGGTTAAAGGAGAGTTAAGTTTTGGAGGGAGTTTGGCATTATAAAAGGAGAGGTTCTCACCTCATTTGGATCATTCATGATTTGAGATTATTATTGATAGCTAGACTTCTGTCTGCTTCAGCACGCCGGTTGTTTAGTCGGTCTGCAGCACTGTTTAGTGCACGAGTGTCTCCAGTCGGAGATCTCACCCTTAGCCTCGGGGGACTTCGAGTGCCTGCCCTGGTAAGGTTATTTCTGGTTTCACCCTTAGCTTCGGGGGACTTCGAGTGCCCGCCCTAGTAAGGTTTTGTTCTGAGTACACTTTTCAGTTTCAGCAGCAAAGTAGCAGCAGTTTCTGGTGCAGATTTGGAGGGGAAGAAGCCCTCTTGTGGCTGCGTAGTTCAGAAGAGGAAGGACGCTGTTTCTGCAGGAGAGAGGACGCTGATCAGGCCGGGAGAGTGAGGACGCTGTTCCAGGGAGGACGCAGTCCAGATCTGAGCAGGGAAAACGCTGTCCAAGAGGAGGAAGGACGCAGATCAGCTTTGGGAGTGAGGACGTTGTCCAATCCTGAAGAGGAGGAGGCAGATCTGAAGGCCATTGATAGATCCAGCCTTGGAGAGGGTAGATCTGAGGAGATATTTGCAGATCTAGTTTTGTATGTTGCAGATCTGAAGGTATAGCACTAGATCCAGCTGGGGAGATTGCAGATCTGAGGAGATATTGGCAGATCTAGCCTAGATCTGAAGGGATAACATCAGATCCAGCCTTGGAGGCTGCAGATCTGAAGAGATATTGTCAGATCCAGCATAGATCTGAAGGTTTGGTAGCAGATCTGATCGAGAAGGACGCAGATCAGGAGGGATAGGACGCAGTTCTGATTGGAGGCTTCAAATCCAGCAGATCTGAGCATTCAGGAGGCAGATCCACCAGGTAGGACGCTGATCTGAGGAGCAGGCTTGTGTGAGAGGGCTCAACAGCGTTTTCATAGCAGTCAGTAGCTGATCCATCTGTCTGGAGGTCCTTGTGCTTAGTGCTTCACCTGTTTCTGCGCTGTCACTAGCAGAGACAGCGTTTTCCATTGGTGAGGGTTTGGAGTTTGAGATCATCTGTTTTTCCAGTCTTCAGCTCCAGTACCAGCGCAGTTCAGCTTCAGTTTTCAGAGCAGCTAGGACGCTGTCCTTGTTGCAGCCATTATTCTGTCTGAGAGGGTCTCCACTTGCCTAGGGCAAGGATAGGTGCACGTACTCTGATTTTCTTGTACTCCTCTCTATGTACCTTCAGATTAATAAAATGGCTCAGTTTTCTGGAATCCTATGTGCAATTGTTCAGTAATCTGGTTCAGCATTGTATTTTCTATATCTGTCTGGCAATTTTCTGTTTATTACTGGTTATTTCCCTTTGGGGATATTACATTTGCATTTTGATTTTCTTCTTTTTCTTTCATTGTGGCCATACTCTATTTTTTCATTATTTTAGATGCATCAACCTCTAGGGCAATGTTTCTTGACCCTACTCAAGGATGTGGATAAGAGGGTGCCAAATCCCAATGAACCAATGACAAGTTACAATGAACCAATGACAAGTTAGAACCGAAGAATGAAGGTGGTATATAGGGTTTTGTAACGTGGCAAAACGTCAAGTATTACGTAGGGGAAAATGAACATGCTATCTCAATTCGAGTTTTCCATGAAGTGCCCCTCATATAAGTTATAACCCTCGGGCCTTAAGGGAGATCCCACTGGACTAGGGATAAATATTAACCCCTTTGGTAAGGTGAGAGAACAAATTTACAGTCAAAATTGATCAATCTTCCATATCACCGCTTTATCCATACTAAATGCCCTATACAAACAAGTATAAGCACCCGATTGCAGAATAATCAAAGTACCTTTTAAATAGCAACCCACCTTCATTCAAGAGGAAATGTCGAATGGTGAGAGGTATGTGGCTGATGCAGATGATGCAGGCACATGGAATA
Source organism: Pinus albicaulis (assembly GCA_034641835.2). NCBI lineage: Eukaryota > Viridiplantae > Streptophyta > Pinopsida > Pinales > Pinaceae > Pinus > Pinus albicaulis. Next base: position 567,757,221 of record CM076576.1, read on the forward strand.
TCATCATTAAGAAGTGAAATCGGGGGTTGCTAGCTATCCAATATAGGAGAATTTTTTCTCCTATGGGGTCACCCATTGTGGTGGGTAACATGCCCAAAAGAACAATTGTTCGATTGTATAATGTATTACATTTTCTGGGCATTCACGCTTAAAATCTTGATGAAGAAGCAACATAAAGCACAGAGAAATGATTATATCATTGTCCCAACTGCAATTTGAAATAGGATCTAATCGGAATTACATTAGAGCATCATCACCAAATATTAAAACAGTTGCTAGCAGCATAACCAATAAAGGAGATAGAATCCTCAGTTTACAAAGATAATAAAATGAGAGGGGAACTCGCTTTGCTCTAATGGACAAGTATTTAGTTAAGAGAAGGTAATGGACAAGTATCTAAGTAAGAGAAGGTATTTGTATGGATTTTCCTCATCCATCGCTACAATAGGATTGCAAATTTTCCTAAAACCTATCAATAGCTTACATCTATAGCATAATTTTGTGTTGAGTGACAAATTTCATAAACAGGGGACTACAAGAATATTAGGGTTGACCTTTGTGTGAAAATACAAAATTGCGGCCAACCTATTCCTTGTTAATTTCTGAACCCAACAACGTGGAAATTAATTCCTAGCAAATTTATCACATATCTACTAATTAAAAGCACAATCTGGTTCTTAACATAAACAAAAATAATATTCCATGTTATCACTCGAATTCTCCCTAGAGAAGAAGTCCTAACTTCACACAGGGGAGAACCTCAGGAAACTAACAAGAAAGCCACCCATTGTCGCCTCGACGACCTTGCCACTCGCATCTAGGTTTAGCTTTGTGATTTCCTAGCTAAAAGGAGGTTCCTCTACGTTTAATTCTAATCCTAAGTTTGTCGTTTAGTAAGAGAAAGAGTATGACTTAGATTAGATGTTGATCCTTTCTTAGATTTATATTATAATGATGAATTGTTTGAAAGTTCTTAGCACAGTGTTGATTATTCAATTAATTATCAATGCAAATTAATGAATTTTCTCAAGCACGTCAACCATATATCTTAATCAAATGAAATTGCAACAAAATAAGAGATACATTCATGAACGTTTAATCCAATCCCACGATTAAGTAATGCAAATTAACATTAAGGATTTTTTAGCAAGAAATGGATTATACAACAGGTGTGCATGGTGCTATAGCCCTCAAATATACTGACGGGAGGACAGTACGAGACAGTAATCTTCCCAAATGTTGTTTTCGGTTCACTACAATAGTCAGGCAGGCAAATGGTTGGTTTCAGGATTAATCTAGGGGGACTTTCGATATACTAATGTACGTGTATGTGATGTCTGTGTTCACTCTTGTCTAATGCAATACTACTTGAATGGGTACCAACAGGGGTAAACTGAGCCCCCAACAAGGCGAGCCATAAACTCAAAGACTAGCCTCCTGAAGTCATGGGTTTTCTTTGCATGTATAAGTCCCAAGACACAGTTTTACTTGCCTAATGATAGAACCTAATATTATTTATAGATGTACGAACACGTCTCTAGCCTAGATCTCTAAGGGGATTTCTAGTTCAGAAATGTGCCTGTGTGAAGTGCGATCATGTGAAACATTTGTATCACCAAAAATTTACTTGAGATAAGATAAGAATACCCATTAAAATAAGAGTTCCAATCAAATGTATTTAAAACATGTAATCCCATAAATAGTAAATGAAACGCATTTGTTGTTCAAAAAGTATGTGAAACGATGCACTTGTATTCTTCAGCATATATTTTTATTGTCATTCATTCCATTAACAAGTATAATTGTTAGAATTAAATCAAATATTTCAAGTGAATGCTCCAACTAGTAAGATAATTCTTTGGTCATCCAAAGGCACGAAAATCAAATGTAATTGAATAATTTCATGATGATACCATAGACATGAAATGTATTTTTTACTAATAATCATATAATTCAATTTCATGGATCATTATGAAACACCAAGTTTATTCCATTTTCAAGCAATTTAAAATGCATACCAAGAACCAATTAAAAGAACATGTCAATCCAAGCATGTCTTTGAATATTAATTAGTGTATTCAGGTATGGATAACATTTGAGATCAATAACCAGATGGAAGAGATTTATAACCCAATTGCAAAATTCACAAATTAAATGGTTAGTGAATTCGCACACCGCACCTATCACTTTGCTTCAAAATATCAAATTTATGAAAATGTATACATAAACATTTCATATTATAACAATGATAATGGCATCAAATACGTTAACCTGCATATTTCTGGCGTCCATATTTATGAACCATTCAAGTGTAGCAGAATTCATAGAATAACACCATAGATTTTTGATGTATTGTTATGTGATGATTTCCGACCAACAACTAATTAACATTATAACCACAAGTCAAATGTAAAGAAACATTTTTTAATGAATTCAAAAAATACCATCCATAATGTGTTATCGTCAATGATTGAGGGATTCTACCCAAAAAAAAAATCTTATTGGAAAGACCTCCGCTCGAACCGGCTTGAGCTCGTGTAGAGAAAGAGAAACAAACCCTAATTCGAAATTGTGGACCTGAGAATTTATAAGATCAAGAATATTTGGATAGAATGTACCAAATCAAACGGACTTTACTTGTTATTCAAACAGACCCCAAACATGAGATGGCCTTCATATGCAGATTAGTTGTATTATGAACGTGCCCAGCCAAATGAGCCTCGAGTCAATTGGGTTTAGATTAGAATGTTTATCGAATTTGTGGGCAAATGGTGATCCGATCATGGGTTCATGGCTTAGTTCCACGGAGAACCTATCCTGTCGCTTTGTCAAATAAATCTTATGTTTGAAAGGCGTATGGAGAGGTCGGGGATCGATGGTTTCCTTTGGGTTTACTATGTAGCAAAAGACCTGTGTGGGTCATAACCAAGGTTTACAGACCTCATGATAATAAATCTCCAACTCTATTAAATCTTTTTAATTAAAATAAATGGTAATTTTTCTTTACATAACCTAAAATATAATATCATTAAAGACTTGGTCTAACTAATAGATGAAATACCTAGTGTTCCACAGGGTCACGTCCCCCCACCTGGGGGTCGAGTTTCCTAGCTCCCTCGCGCTCCAGGGACTTGGGGACAGCTGGGGGTCATTTCCCCAAGCTCCCAAAAAACAGGGTACACGAGGAAACTTCTAAGGGGTTGTTTCCTATATATTCGGGGTCGAATCCTACATTGAGGTTTGTTTCCTAGGCAAAAGGGGCCATGAGGGGACGTGAGGAGTTGTTTCCCCAGTCAAAAAATTGCAAATTTTTTTAATGAAAAAAAAAATCTGAATTTCTAAGGGTTTGAGTTAACTTAAAAGTTTATTTCAATGTTTCATTGTTCATTTCACATTTCATTTACGCTGAAGTTGTCGCCGCTGCCTGACTTTATGTTGTATTGTGGGGTAAAGCAAAGGATCAATCCAAATTGGATACAAGCACAGAAAAGAAAGGACTTGAAAATGAATCCAACAACAACAACACAATTACAATGACAGAAGAGTCTAACATTGACATTAATCAACCACTCTTACAACATGAAGGCAGTGTTGAACATTTAAATCATTCTCACACACAAATTTCTCATGAGTAACTTTCGATTAGATCAAACACTAAATTGTTTTGCTGATAAGTAGATTCTTTTAAGTTCCTTCCCACTTTAGTTATGAGAAAGGAAGCCATTGTCAAAATTTGCAAGAATATAGTGTATTTTTCTTCCCTTCTTATCTTCTATTATTTGACATAAAGGCCATGGTCTCCAGTTTTTTAACATCACAGTTACAAACTTACATGTATGATATCCTTCATGATGTAAGTGTTATATATTATATAATGATAAATACAGTTACACTATAAATATTAAAATTTCAATGATATATCATATATTTTTATATTTATAAGTTTTTAAGACCCCGACATCCCCCCACGTTTCCTAAAAATTGGTGGGAAGCTTTTGCATAGGTCGCTCCCGCATATCCCCGCTCCCTCGCCCCCACCACCAGGGTACTTGGTGGAACATTAGAAATAAGCCTTTTCAGGGTGTTGACCACTTGAGTGGCACCTGGTGATTATGGGAAGACTCCATGCCCAAGAATGAACCAGAGGACACTTGTACCATCAGATATCATCAGTTCAACAGAGTTTTTAAACTCTACTGCTTCTTCTCATTTTCTTCTTCAGTCCTCAAATTCTGCAGCCCTACGGGGATATTGTATAAATGTCACTAGCATGATGAATAAAGCTATGTAACAGGCCTAGGGTGTTGGGACTCGATCAACAAGCGAGTACACCTTGGAGTGTTTTTTTTTACTTGGTTAATTATTCCTGCTTTTTAGCAGCGAATAATTTTCTAGGTTTTTTCACTCATTGCATTACCCCAAAGCCGGGGTGATAGCTTGAAGGTTGAGCCCCTAATGCATCTTAGTGTCTAGAGTCAATGTATATTACCATGCTAGGTCATCTCTAAAATTTCGCGGAATTTGACTAGGTCTAAGTAGGATTTTCTAATAATTAAAAATTTCCCGCAAAATGGGATTTTTTAATTAATTTCTATGTAATGATGTAAATAAGTGATCTTAGGAAATGTCTGGGGCGTGTGACTACTTGAAATTCATCCTCAGAGGCCCAACATTATCCTAAAACCCACTTTGAGAGTGAAAAAGTGACTTATAGTCCCTCAAAAGCCACTTTTTCTAAAGTTAGTGGCAAAAGTGAAAGAAAAATTCAAAAAAATTAATAATTGGAAAAATTTAGAAAGTTTTCCAAAGCCAAAATAAGGTGACAACCCCTTCTCTTAGTTCCTTGCCACCAACCACACCTGGTGGGGTTGAAGGCTTTTCCCACTAACTATAGGTAAGTTTAGGCGGCAAGGTCAACATTTTTGGCGCCGTTGTCGAGGACAAGTCTTCTAGTACCTGGGAAATCAACTAACTGTTGGATTTTAGAGATGGATTCCTATTCAAGTGGTGACTCCACTTATTTTACTTTTTGTAAGGATTTTTGCTTGAATTCTTCTTCTTGTAGACTTCTTGCTAATCTTGGACAAGAGCCTCTTTCTGATATCCATTTGCACTTTCAGGGTCAAGTGAGCATGACATCATGAATGATCAGTTTGCCCCTTGTGATTTTACTAACATTCCAAGCTATCCGAATTTTATTCCAGATGAAGCCATTGAGGCTGTTGATGAGTTGCCTAGTTTTCTAGGTAACAATGCCATTACCACTGAAACTCACCTTAGAAATTTCCAGCTTTGTGTGAGCAAATGGTGTCAAGATATTAACCATAAGGACATTAAAATGATACTTTTCATCTTTTCATTAGATGGCGATGCTATGGATTGGTTCATAGACTTACCTGCTTACAGTTTTGATTCTCTAGAATCGATCATTGATGCCTTTGAAGAAAAATATGGAGATGAAAGAAAGATCAAAGTGAAAACTCAAGCAAATGAGAATGATAGGGATATCATCAGGGAGTTGACTCAAATGATTAAGGATATGCAACTCAACCAAGCTCAACTCATTACAAACATGGAACTCAATCAAACAAGATTAATAGTAAATCATGCACACGCAATAAAGGCCATGGTGGTCAATCATTCTAATCAGATGACCTCTATTCAAAACAGGTTGCTCTCCATGGAAGAAAAACAAGTGCAATTAATCAACACCATGGAAACAAATCATGCTAAGGAAATAAATGTTATGAAGGCTAATCAAATAACTTTTTAGAATAGGTTGGAGGAAATGGAAAGATTACAGATACAGAAATTCCAGCTTAGGGCAAATGATGAATAGGAAAGGAACAAAGAAACAAATCATAAGCCTCCCCATCCTCTAGAGAAAACTTCATCTCAGTATGAGGAGGGCATTTATTCCATTGAAAAATGGCTAATTGAAGGTGATACTTATGATATTGATCCATCACCCATGTCAGAGCATATGCAAAATGGAGAAAGGCAGGTCAAAGAAGTCTTGGATACTTCTAATTTTCCATCTGAGCATCTTCCAGATCGGACAGAAAGGTCTACTTTGATTGCATCAACATCAACATCACAATATATTAAGAAGAAAAGAAAAAAGCAGAAAGGATTTGGTAAATCTGATGACCATGTACAACACAATGTTGGAACGGATCAAAGTCCTAAAATATTCAGAATTGGACCATCAGAAAAGCAGCCCATGGATGTGTCAGAAAGTAGGCAGGTTCTCAGCATGAACTTCGTTGAAGACATCTAATTCCATGGGGCATCTTTTTGCATCATATTTCTAACCTTATTCCTTGTTAAATTTTGTTAAAGTAGATTTCTTTCATCAATAAATAGTTATTTATGCTCTTAGAATAAAATTTTCCATTTTTGTACTTGATTTTATTCGATGATATTTTGAATGGATACTCCTAATATATATCTTTGGTTAGTGGATGCAGATTCCAGGTTCTTGCACACTATCACTTCATATCTAGCATGCAACCCCATATGGAGTCAAATGTTGACCACGAGAGTGGAAGCTGATGATTATGGGAAGACTCCATGCCCAAGGATGAACCAGAGGAAACTTGTACCATAAGATATCATCAGTTCAACAAAGTCTTTAAACTCTACTGCTCTTCTTTTCATTTTCTTCTTCGGTCCTCAAATTTCGCAGCCCTACAGGGATATTGTATAAATGTCACTAGCATGATGAATAAAGCCATGTAATAGGCCTAGGGTGTTGGGACTCAATCAACAAGCGAGTACACCTTGGAGTGTTTTTTTTACTTGGTTAATTATTCCTGCTTTTTAGCGACGAATAATTTTCTAGGTTTTTTCACTCATTGCATTACCCCAAATCCGGGGTGATGGCTTGAAGGTTGAGCCCCTAACGCATCTTAGTGTCTAGAGTCAATGTATATTACCATGCTAGGTCATCTCTGAAATTTCGCGAAATTTGACTAGGTATTAGTAGGAATTTTTAATAATTAAAAATTTTCCGCAAAACGGGATTTTTTAATTAACTTATATGTAATGATGTAAATAAGTGGTCTTAGGAAATGTCTGGTGCGTGTGACTACTTGAAATTCAACCTTAGAGGCCCAACATTATCCTAAGACCCACTTTGAGGGTCAAAAGGCGACTTATAGTCCCTCAAAAGCCACTTTTTCTAAAGTTAGTGGCAAAAGTGAAAGAAAAATTCAAAAAAAATAATAATTGGAAAAATTTAGAAAGTTCCAAAGCCAAAATTTTAAATAAGTCAAATTTTGACATGGCAATTATGTGAAGAGAGTGGGGAATAGGTGACAGCCCCTTCTCTTAGTTCCTTGCCACCAACCACACCTGGTGGGGTTAAAGGCTCTTCCCACTAACTATAGGTAGGTGTAGGCAGCCAGGTCAACACAGGGTATGTTTTCTTGTTAAATTTGTCCAAAATATAGTGCAAAATTTTAAAAATCATAAGTTTAATTTGTTTAATTTGCAAAAATAAAATAAAATAAATTGAATTAAACACGTCGTATAACTAATAGATGAAATAACCCTTTTTTTGGGTATGTTTTTTTGTTAATTTTATCCAAAATCCAGTACATATTTTTTAAAATTATAAGTTTAATTTGTTTAATTTGCAAAGATCGAGTGCCTCTGAGGTTTTTCAAGGTATTGAATCCATTTACACATTCAAAATTGCATTTTAAACTACAAGAAATGACAATCTCACTAGAAATTGTATTGCCAAATCCCAACGAAAAAGTCATTTCGTCTATTAGTTACATAGCACCTTTAGTTAAATCCTAAAGATAATTTTAAAAGTCTTAAAGTAAAATTTAAATGATGGAAAATATGGTGCGTATCTGATTTGAAGATGCTAAAATGAAACTCTTGCCAATGTGCACCAAGATTGTTTTTCCTTTCCCTTGCAAATGCTCCTGGAAAAATTATTGTGTGATGCAATTTTCTTCCACGTAAAGGACGAAAGAAAAGTAACCAGCATAGATCCATCTTAACTCTAGATCTACCAAGCGTCGAGAGAAATCAAATCTCTCAAGATGAAAATTCTTTTTGAGTGCAAAACTTGAGGTAAAATTTGCACCTCGAGACTTCTTTAGTCCTCTTTATGAACTAGAAATAGAAAGCTTAGACTAGTATAAGGGGAATATAACGTAGATGGATTAGTTGCTTCAATCCACCGAGCCAACCCTGCACATTCCGCCCGATCCGATAAATTGGATGTTGCAAGCTTCTTTCTCCTTTTAGAAGTTCCAAAGCCAATTGTTGACCCAACAAGGGGTAGCATCATAATGTCAAATGGGGACCAAAAATGCACTTTTTTAATATTCAGTGATAATTGCATCTATCAACACCTGTCTAGCATTATCCTAAGCCTCGCAGCATGATGCTTTAGCAAGTTGTATAATGCCCAGTCATCCAAATATACCTACACAAACTTATGAATATACTCATCGCTTAATAGATCCTTAGCTAAGATGGATCTATGCTAACTTTTAATAATATTATTTATATTATATAAATTTCACATCTCTATATATAAAATTATTCTCATTGGGAGTTGGAATCGCTTCCCTTGGTCCCGGTGGAGAGATCATCAGAGCTAACCTTTGCCCTTATGTTCGCAGAGGACTATGTTGGAGCAATGTTCTAGCGAGCATTTTGCCTAATGTTCACATAGGAATGTGTTGGAGCAATGTTCCAGTGAACATTATTTTTGGTCGCATCCCCTCCTCAGGTGTATTTGGGTAAAACCAACCATGGAAAGGGTTTCCCTCTATAAAACCTGTAATTTATAATTTGCATGAATTTTTCTGAAATGTTCTATATCATTTCCTATGTTTATGATATATGTTGTGTGAGAGAAGATGAGAGGATGAGGAAACCCTAGCTTTGGAGCCATGGCTTTCTCGTGACTGGCAGCGGCTATTAGGCTTTGGGCAGTAGCCATCGGTAACAACACAACCCTGGTTTATCGGTCGGATGAGGTTTCACTTTTATTTCGTGCATAGATACTTCAACTATACATTTGGTGACTCTGCGGCTCCAACCGGCTACGGTTATCGTTTCTTCCCTGCTGTTCACCGCGTTTCTAGGCGTCAAGATTTGTTTTTACACTCGCGGGTTTTGCAAGCTTTCTGTGCAGCTTTGTGCACATTCCCGTATCAATCTGCACTTCACTTGCTGACAGACACTGTCCCACCGACCACTAACCTGCGCATCTCAACATCCACTTATTTTTTAGCCTGGGCAGCTAAGCGACATTTGGGGGTCTATACTACTGCCATTGGGGGTCTTTGGACCAAGAACTATTTCTCGCGGATACCGGTGGCACCACTGGAGGTTCATCCCGCTGGGGCTCCGACTATACCCATTGGACTGTGTCGATATCTGGCCTGTCAGCGGACATGGGCATATTCGATGAGGAGCTGGACTACTCACCTGACCCACTTGAGGGGGTTGATATATGGGGGTCGCAGCCTAGCGATGAGGTGGCTGCCATGGAGGATGTGATGCCTGAACCGACCCTTCACTGACCAGAACCGACCCCTCTGGTCACGACTACTTGCGGCCCCATCCCCATTGTGGGCTGTTCGGACTCTTCGCCCAGCCATATCTTGTCGCCATCGATTCTGCAACACTGGGAGCACCTGCCACATGACATACCCGAGCTGCCAGAGATTAACACTGCCCCCGGATCAAGTACCGTGGGTGCATCTGAATATCTCAGCGCGGACTGCCTTGCTTTCGCAGACCTGTTCATCGGTGGTGAGGGGTCTACACAAGAGCTGCCCATTCCGTCCATTGTTGTGTCCGTGCTGGTTGCTGCTTTTGGTTGTTTCGAGGATATTCCTTTTGAAGCGCAGACAGCTGATGCACAACTCTCATCTGACTCCGACGGACTTCGCGACTCTAATGCGGACACCGGTGACCAATATCTACACAAGGGTACTGGGAAAAAGACTCGTCCTCTGAAGAACCGGCACAGCCATAGCGCCAATTTTGGCAGAGATCGAGGTATGGATAATATTGAACAGAGGGCTACCACAGTACTTGTGGGTAAGGTTCGCGGTCGCAAATATACTGCTGCTAGACTGAGACTCTGGACTGAGGAGATATGGGGGGGTCGTTTGGAGTATTTGTCGGGGGTCATGCTTCTGACCAAAGGATGGTTTTATTTAACCTTCTCATCGCCTGCTTTAGTGGATTGGGTTTTGGCTAAGTACTGGCATATCGAACTACACCCGGTGCATCTAAAGAGATAGACACCTCTCTTTGACCCAAAAAAAAAGAATTCGAGAGCTGACCCGATTTGGATGCGGTTGTCGGGGCTCTCGATCCAATTTTGGAATGAAGTTGCACTTCGAAACATCGGGGCGGATTTTGGGCTATACCTTGATCATGGCATATCATATATGGAGACTGTCAACTACTCAGTGGCTCGGATCCTTGTTTTCCTTGATACAAGGGATGGCCTCCATGACAATTACAACATGTTTTTTGAAGGGATGGTTTGGCAACAAACTCTGGACTATGAGGGGATTCTGTTCAGATGCAGGCGTTGTCATGAGGATGGGCATGTCTACAAGGAATGCCATTTATTGGGTGTTGCAGCCACTACATACAAGTCGGTGAATCACATGGCTCCTCAGACAAAACCAATTACCCTTACTTCACCTAGCTCGCCACCAAAGGGAGATATATCACAGAATTTGGAGGTGTTGCCTACCTGGCCGATCACTCATGCTCGTACCCACAGCATATTTGGCCACGCCTCACTGCTACTTCCGTCTTCGGTCTCGGGTACCTCTCTTACCTCTCCATCTCATTGTATTACTTTTACTCCTACACCGTCTATTTTTGCACCGAATTTTTGTTCATTTAGTGCCATCAGTTGCTCTGTTGCATCGCCCCCCCCACCTTTCCCCCTACTATCTCCCACACTGTTGCGGACTCCTCTTGCTTTTCTCCCCATTTGTCTGACGACTCCACATCTGTGGGTCATAATTACTTCTTGAGATCATCTTCTCTGCATCCCTCCTTGTCTGAGACTGGCATTGGCCCGAACCATTGCCCTGCATCGGTTAAATCTTGCAGACCTACTGTTATCTCAAAGGCCATCCACAAAGCCAACAGAGAGGTGGCGGCAGGTACTCAATCGACCCTTCCCTAGGTTCTTAGAGCAAGGATACCCAAGGATGGGGTTCCATTATGATCTGTCTCTCTTACAATTGTAGGGGTCTTGCCAGCCCCAACAAGAAATTAGCCCTCAAGAGACTCCTACATACCTCGCCCATTGATGTATTGTTCTTGCAAGAAACTTTGGGGGATGGGGAGTCCATTAACATGTTCCTCAAATCGATTCTCCCGGAATGGACCTTTATGACCAGCGATGCTCGAGGAAGATCCGGTGGATGTGCAATTGGCATCAATAACAAAACCACTCGGATTTTAAACTGTTGGGGTCGGGTGGGTGTAATTGGCATGGAGGTCTCCACTTGCATATTTGGACAGCCTTTCACCCTGATAAATGTTTATGGCCCGTGTATCAATAGAGAGCACTTCTGGAACTCTCTGCTTCATAGATCCCTTCTTCGCCAACAGCATATAATACTGGGCGGGGATTTAAATTTCTCTATTGGGGTCTCAGAATCTTGGGGACCTCATGCTCGCCCGGATCCATTATCTGATTTTTTTGCATCACATTTGGAATTGGCCGATCTAATTAATATTAATCTGCCGAAGAAGCAACCTACTTGGAGGAACATAAGGACGGGAGAGGCTGCTCTGGCTCGGAGACTAGACAGATTTCTTATCAAGCAGCCTTTTCTTGATCAAATGTTTCGTGCTAGACAGTGGGTGGGTGAGGGTGGGGCATTCGACCACTCTCCTGTGTATTTGGAATTTCATGCTGGGGATCAGAAGCCGCACTCCCATGTTACTTGACTGCTTGACCCTGAATTTCATTTGTTGGTCACACAAGAGTGGCAGCACTGTCATCTATTCCCTGATCGGGAACCTGCTAGGATTTTCAATGAAAATCTCAAACGTATAAAAGCAAGAACCATTTTATGGGCCAGACAAAAAAAGAAGCTTGAGGAGGAGGAGCTTAACAGAATTGATTTAGAAATCACCCAGCTCACTAATTCGAGCCTATTGGGTTTCCTTTCGGCAACTACAAAAGAGCAGCTTATTGAACTGGAAACCAACAGGGCCAACATTCTTCGACATAAGGAAGAGGAGTGGAGATTAAAAAGCAGGGCCATCTGGCTGCAAGCCGGAGATGAAATTACTAAAAATTTTTAGCAATGTGCTAGAGGCAGACGAATCTCAAATACTATTTGGGAACTCTACGATTCTACTGGATATGTGGCTAAATCCTTTGCTCAACTTTCGGATCTTGGCATCCAGCACTTCACTAATCAATATAGAGCTCCGCTCAACATCAACCTGTCGAATATTATGAATATTTCAAGAACTTTTCGCATATATGTGGATGATGAGCAGGGAGAGGTGCTTAATGCACCGGTCACCTTGGACGAAATCAAAGGAGTGCTGAAATGGTTTAAGAAGGACAAGAGCCCAAGACCGAATGTTTGGCCCATAGAATTCTATCTCCATTTTTTTGAACTGTTGGGCAAAGATCTCCTACACGTCATTGAAGACAGCAGAATTTCTGGGAGGATCTATGATGGATTCAACTCTACCTTCCTTGCTCTGATTCCTAAGACTGACCATCCTGCTACTTTCCATGACTACAGACCTATATCCCTGTGTAACTACATTTACAAAATCATCTCAAAAATCATTGCTAATCATATCAAACCCATCCTCTCTACTCATATAGCAAAGGAGCAATTCGCCTTCCTCCACCACCGCCAGATCCATGAAGCCATTGGTACTGCCCAAGAAGTCTTGCACTCCATTAAAACGAAGAGACTTAAAAGTACCATACTAAAGATCGACCTGGAAAAAGCCTTTGATCATGTAAACTGGAATTATATTCATCTCATACTTATTCACACGGGGTTTCCCCACTCTTTCACCAACTGGATTATGGGATGTATCATGAATGCTACTTTTAGCATTCTCATAAATGGGGCTGCTACGGATTTCTTTCATGCTAGTCGTGGACTCAGACAAGGATGCCCACTTTGTCCACTACTTTTTGTCCTTGTTATGGAAGGACTCTCGTCCCTCTTTCACAGGGCAAAAGAAGCTGGTGATCTACATGGAATTAGATTAAATGATTTCCTTCAACTGACTCATTTATTGTTTGTGGACGATGTGATTATATTTCTGGATGGCTCTTATCAGGACTACTCACATTTTGAGAAAATCCTCCAAATTTTCTACAGAGCTATGGGTATGGATCCAAACCACAGCAAATCCACCATCATTCGGACCAGATGCTCGGCACAGGAATAGGAGAATGCCATTCAAAAATTCCATTTGTTCGATGCCATATTGGGGAAGGATTAAAATATATGGGCTTCCATCTCAAACCAAATGATTATCAAATAAAGGATTGGAATTGGTTGATTGCCAAAGTGGAGCGCAGAATCAATATTTGGCCATCGATGGCTCTCGCGGGCGGGCCGATTGGTCTTAATCAAATCTGTCCTGGAAGCCATCCCTGTATACTGGATGTCACTTGCTTGGCTTCCGAAAGGGATCACAAATCGTATCCAACTAATCTGCAAACAATTTCTTTGGAGGAATTCTAGTAAGGAGCGCACTTTTGCCTGGGTTGCATGGGAACATATCAGTAGGCCAAAAGACTGGGGTGATGGGGTATAAAAGGCCTCTCAAAATTTGCCACCGCCCTAGCTGCAAAACTAGGTTGGCACCTCATATCTGGATCTAGTTTGTGGAGGGAGGTTAATGTTGCCAAATACATTGCACCAAACAACACATTGGATTGGATTCGAGGTAATATTCATGCATATCCAGGATTCTCGATCATCTGGAAAGCCATCACAAAATCGATGCACCTCATCCTGAATGGACTGACTTAGCACATCGATGCGGGTACTTCGGTCAGGCTCGGCGTAGACTCATGGTTTGGCAGCGAAAGGAACTACAAATTGCCGCATTTCATCATTGAACATCTCACACATGCTGGTTACTTCCACCTATCCCAGGTTGCGGACCCTCAAAGGACAAATTGGTATACACAGGGATGGTTAACTGCACAGGTACTTGATCTTCCAATGGAGGATCATCCTATCTGGGCTCGATACATTCGAGCTCTACAGGCATCTCACATTAGATTAACGGATCAAGAGGATGAGCTCCTTTGGGCACTCTCAACAAATGGTAGGTACAGCTCGAAGATTGGATATATTACACTTTGCGCCCCCATCGAACTGCAAATCAAACTATGGTGGTGGCATCCTATTTGGAAGGTGCGGGCACCTCACAAAACCAGACTTCTTATGTGGTGCATCCTGCAGAGTCGCATCCCCACCATTGACAATCTTAGAAGAAGGGCTTTGCAAGGTCTGTCCAGATGTTTCTGTTTTGCTCAGGAAGAGAATGCTCTGCATATTTTTCTTGAATGTCCTTTGGTTGGGGGGCTGTGGAGATCGATTACACAAGCAATTGGTGTTTCGCTCATCTGGCATGGACACTTCATTACAGAGGCCTGGGAAACATGGTGGAGGGTTGCTCATTGTGACAAAATCTGCAACCTCCCTTTGATTATTGTCTGGGGCATTTGGACAGGTCGTAACAGATACACCTTTGAGGGCAAGCATGTTTTCTGGGATCACATCTGCTCTAGCATTATCTCCACATACAACCTCATTCCAAATGTGGAGATACCTTGCCGCAACAAACAAATCATCCCCGAAAGCATTGACCAATCCTACCCATGGGCATATTTCGACGGGGCATCAAATAACAATGGTTGTTAAAATTGGACAACTAGGTCCAAACTCCATGTTGTGATGCTCAGATGAAGATACCAATATTTGTATTGGGTTCCTCTTTCGGAGAGGTGTAAAATCGATCTATAATTGATCTTAATCTGATGAGCAGAACATTTATTTTGAATTTATTTTTAATAATTTCAAATATGTGCAGGTCGGCCTTAAGGTTTTACACCCCCAACAGATGCGTCACACACCTCAATGATTGATATCAATAGAGTCAACATTGGAGGACTTTTTCACTGATCTCATCCTCACACATCATCTCCTCCTCTGATTTAGTACGAGCTCCTTGGAAGCAGTTTCGGTTCACACCTGGGAAGAAGGACGAATTTACTGCAGCTAGGGTTTGGACGAATTTACTGCAGCTAGGGTTTCCACGCAAGTTTGATGAGCGTTGACTTTGGTCAACGCATGGTCCAAATACGCTGAAAATTGGTGGAGATTTCGATTTTGGAAGGTCGTACATATTGGCACAAGAACCGAGGTCAAAAGGTTGACCGAAGACCGAGATGCATTGACTTTATTGTTGTTGTCATGCGTTGACTTTTCTGGACAGCGTTGACTTTTCTGGGGTTGACTTTGAGTTGACCATGTGGCTGTTTTGAGGGCTGTTGTGACACATGTTGGGTTCGCTGACCAAGGAGACTTTTCTAGTTGAAGCGTCCTGTTGACCGTCGTAACGCACCACCACATTTTTCTGTTTCTGGTTTGTCTTATGTAGATCCACTGATATGTTCTATCAACATTTTACTTGATTGTTTATGTGATTGTTGTAGTAAAAGGTAAAGTTGCATCAAGCATAGAACAACTACATAAATTTACAATGTGGGGGTGGTGCGGTTCTGCATCTTTCTACCAATCACTATTACCATCTCAAAATGGGGCTGGGTCTGGGCACAAACAATTTTGCCGAACTCCTTAGCCTTCGTCTACTATTACTTTTTGCTCATGAACATGGATGCAACAAAATACAGATTTTTGGCGATTCTCAAATTGTTATAAATTGGTTCAACACTCATGCATAGTGCCATTCACACACTCTTATTGCATTATTGAGGGAGGTGCATTTACTGAAAACATATTTTGACACTATTACTATTACTCACATATACAGGCAGAGGAACCAAGTGGCAGACCAGCTATCCAAAGAAGCTGCGGAGTTAGACTGGGGAATTTGGCACATTACAGAGCATGACGGTGAACAGGTTTACAGATATTATCACAGACCTTTCATAGACGACATCCAGGATATGGGAGCAGTCACTCCTTGACTACATTTTTGACAGAGATTATTATTTTTGTTTTGTATATATGCGGATGTATTTATCAGCTATACTATCGACTAACACTGGTCTCTATTTTTATTTCTACTCATAACATATATGTAATAATATGTTATTGTTTTTTGTTTCTCTTTAGAGTTTAGGAATTATGCTATTATAATTTGCACTGATACTTGCAGCCTACCTGCCTCCTAGATGAGGATACTGAACCATGCACTATGATGGTATATATATATGTAAAATGTAACATGTAATTTTTCTTTACTGAATGAAAAATTACGATTTTTTTCCTGGGAAAAAAAATTATTCTCATTTTAAATTTTATTAAAACTTGATTTAATCTCTATGGAATATCCATGAAATATTTTAAAAAGTAGTGAGGATAGAGGGTTTAGATATATCTCAAAAGTAATTACAACCTTTTTGCTTTCAATTTAATTAAAAATTTGTTATCAAATTAAATTAAAATAAAATATTTTGATTGTGAAAAGAGTTGTGGCTTTAGGGAAAGTGGTATTCATAAGCCATGATGTTGGCCCATGGTATTGTAACAAAGTCTATTTAAAAGTTAATAATATCCATGGTAAAGTGGGGATGAATAACTATGGTTAAGAATCTTGTTATATTGTAAGTTTATTGTAAGTATTAATTTTTTATGTGCTTATTAATTAAATTTAAATATGGTTACAGAATCATTATTTTAAATTATATGGTAAAATGGATCTTAATTTATAGTTACTATTTGTATGTTATATATTTTAATGTGATATGTGTGTGTGTGTGTGTGTGTGT
The DNA here is from genome assembly GCA_034641835.2 of Pinus albicaulis. NCBI lineage: Eukaryota > Viridiplantae > Streptophyta > Pinopsida > Pinales > Pinaceae > Pinus > Pinus albicaulis. The sequence goes on from CM076576.1 coordinate 567,774,253, forward strand.
GTGTTGCAATTTTATTAATAAAAACAAAATTACAATATAACAAATTGAATTTTATTATTTTTATTACTTTTAACTTTTTATTATTAATTGAGTCAACATTTAAATGCTTACACTCATTTACAGACACTACAACATCTCCCCCATATTGGGCTCTCTATTACTTTTAGCCTTTTATTATTTTTTAATTGAGTTGACATGCAAATGTTTACAAACATATACACCAGTACATTGCCCCCATACTGGTTTGTAGAGGATCTCTCGGCATAACAACCTAAAACAAGCAAAAAAAACCCTTCTCACTTGGGAGGTTAAATCCACTAGTAAAATAATAAAATTAAAATAAAGAGTTTCCTCAAATAAATCATAAAATATCAAGGGAGTATTGTGATATTTTCCCCAAGTATTGTGAATGATTTTACCTAAACAAAAATTGCAGAAAAAAATATATATAAAAAAATGTACCCCTACTAGCACGGTATTCATAAGCCATGATGTTGGCCCATGGTATTGTAACAAAGTCTATTTAAAAGTTAATAATATCCATGGTAAAGTGGGGATGAATAACTATGGTTAAGAATCTTGTTATATTGTAAGTTTATTGTAAGTATTAATTTTTTATGTGCTTATTAATTAAATTTAAATATGGTTACAGAATCATTATTTTAAATTATATGGTAAAATGGATCTTAATTTATAGTTACTATTTGTATGTTATATATTTTAATGTGATATGTGTGTGTGTGTGTGTGTGTGTGTGTTGCAATTTTATTAATAAAAACAAAATTACAATATAACAAATTGAATTTTATTATTTTTATTACTTTTAACTTTTTATTATTAATTGAGTCAACATTTAAATGCTTACACTCATTTACAGACACTACAACATCTCCCCCATATTGGGCTCTCTATTACTTTTAGCCTTTTATTATTTTTTAATTGAGTTGACATGCAAATGTTTACAAACATATACACCAGTACATTGCCCCCATACTGGTTTGTAGAGGATCTCTCGGCATAACAACCTAAAACAAGCAAAAAAAACCCTTCTCACTTGGGAGGTTAAATCCACTAGTAAAATAATAAAATTAAAATAAAGAGTTTCCTCAAATAAATCATAAAATATCAAGGGAGTATTGTGATATTTTCCCCAAGTATTGTGAATGATTTTACCTAAACAAAAATTGCAGAAAAAAATATATATAAAAAAATGTACCCCTACTAGCACCATCGTATTGACTGTGATTGCTTAAAGAAATGGACCTCTATGTGATTTCATTTAAAACACGACGGAACGCCAACAAGAAAAGAGAAAAAAATATACATCAAATGACTAGCAATTTTTTTGTGTATTGTCTCCAAATCTATTGAATGAAGTAGAATCCCTTTTTTTAATAGGGCAAGGAGGTCTCTAATCCAGCAATTACAATTCCATGTGCTCTCGAAAACCATGAAATAATACTAGTGGTTTGCTAACTAATGTTTGTCCACTTTGATGAGGTCAAAATAAAATAATTAAAAGTGAACAAAATGTTTGTACCTCTTTTCTAAAAGATCAATTTAAATAATAAAGTGGTCAAAGCACTTTTGAAACTTCTAAAAACCTAATAATTGAAGCTACTTGTGTACATTTGACCAACTAGTCCAATTTTGTTGAGAAATCTAGGGCATTATATGGATTAGGTTCTTTTAGGTAGATTTCTCTTGGTCTTTGACATTTTCTTGTGATTGCTCTTTTCTTCTTATTAGTTGTTCTTTCAATTTATTATGTTCCTTTCATCAAGACAAATGCCAAACAATGAAGATAACAAAAAGGAACACAAGATGTAGGCACTCAACCAGGGAAAAACCCCTTTGTAGGCGAAAACCCAGTCCAACTCTTCCACTAGTAAATCAAGATGAGACAATCCAAAGACCTTTTAGACCTAGACATAAACCTCCTCCAATCAACAAGTCAACCCTTCCTTCTAGTAGATGATCCATGTCAAAAGTTTCCAAGTGTTAGCTCATCAAATGTAGCTTCAATCCAGAATTTCAACCTACAGCTTCAGAATTTCAAACCTGCAACTAAATCATAAATTTCATCCCCCAGCTTCAGTCCAAAAACCCTAGCACGTGGGAGAGAGATGCCGAGAAAACTTCGATTTTCTTTCTTTGATCAAGTCTTCTTCTCCTGCACTTCACTCTCCTTTTCGGCCTATTTCTCTATGAAGATCGAACTTGTGTGAGTGTGTCTCCAAATGAATCGAGCTCCCTCTATTTATATTGCTTCCATGAGGTCGAATTGTCTCCAATAGGGTTGACTTCTCCAGGACAAGGCCGACTTAGTGGACGGACAAAATGACTTCTTTGACTCAAAAATAAATTTCTTACATAATATAAAATCCCAAAAAGGGTCTAATAAATGTGACAATGACTTTTTTTACTCTTGACAAAACCTAGAAGCCTTCAATGGAGGCTATGACCTAGAAAATAAATGACAGAGCATGAAACCCATGCTTCAATAATATTTTTCTTTTACAATAAATTTTCTTTTGACAAATACAATTATGAAGACTAGCACTCGTTACATTCTTCAACACTACCTCTTAACTAGAGAGTTATTCATGATTACATGTTGAGATTTTGGGTAGCATTGGATGTGCTCTAGCTCTGAAACTTTGTGGAGGGGCTAGAACACATGAGATGTCCAAGACCCATAAATCGTTTGGAGAAATTCCACTTGGTGTAAAAGTTATTCAAATAATTGAAAATTTTAAGTGAATTAATTTACACATGTGGTGAGAATGTTCTATGTGACGTGGATCAAGCTTTCTCTAATCTTAGTCGTTCATTAGTGATTAGATCACAACCGTTGATTTGTCAACAAGAAAAGTATTAAAGGAAAGCTTGGGTTCAGTTGGAGAATACACACACAGAGTCTAAGAGATCGAATTCTTCTTACAGAGCAGTGCTTGAACGAAGATCAGATTTGAGTGATTCAGAGAAGCAGTGAGGTGCAGAGGTAGTGATTGGTCGGAGGACCAAGAGTACAAAGCAGAGCAAGAGCAGCAGAGATGCAGAGGAGGCAATGCAGCCATCAGAGGGTGTGACACAGACCCTAGAGAGGGTGACGTAGGCTCACACAGGGAAAGTGCAGAGCCTCCAAGGGACAGTCCGAAATTAGCTAGAGATCGGGGTTTCCAAGCCTGCAGGGTTGAAACTCGATTCTGGGAGAAGCTGATCAGCACAGAGCAAGGGTGACGCAGTCCCTCAGCCAAGGCCACGCAGCCTTACGCAGTGGCAGCGTAGAGACTGCGCAAAGCTAGCTAGGGTTTCACGAGTGACTCATCCGAATCAGCCGGGACTTACAGAATGAGGTAAAACTCACATTTTTCTCTGTTTGCCAAGGTTTTCTCTGTTGGGTGAGCCGGACTATGGCACCCTAGATGTAATCAGAATATTGTTGCTTAATAATAATAAACCCTCAGAACTGTTGCACCAGTTTTCCCACATTGGATTTTTCCGGGAACATTTGTCCGAAAAACCATGTGTGTCCTTTGTCATATGTGGGTGATGTTCAGTAAATGATTTGTATTTTTGTAGGCTACTAGTTGTGTTTACTTCGATATTTTCTGAATATTTTTTGAAAATAACTTGTATAATTAAATCACAAGTAGGAGAAGTAAATCGAGATACTGCAGTAGGGTTTCTGTAATTTCGTATTCAGAAATTTTCACATGGTATCTGAGCATTGCAAATCAAGTTGAAGCCATCAGCAAGGGGTTGAATACTTTTGCTGCAGGAAGGGCAGCTGAAGCAACACAGATCTAAGAGAAGGCAATGCAGCACCAGGATGAATGTAGACCTAACAGAAGGGACGCAGAGCTAACGCAAAGGCTAACCCAGGCCCTAGTGGGTGATGCAGAGCCTGTTAGGCTTACGCTGGGTTGAGGCAGTGGCTGACACAGGCCCTAAAGGGTGACACAATTTGAGTTGGAGAGACGTTGCGCTATTTGCCAAGGTTGGTAATGTAGCTTCTGATCTTCAAAAGTTGTTGGTGGGGCATCGGTTTCGTTGGTGCAGAACAGTGCCTAGCAAAGGTGACAAAGTGAGGGGAAACAGTCCCTCAGCAGATTTTTGCCAAGAAATCTGAGATTCAATCAAGAGGGTGAGAGTAGAGGGTTGATTCTGCAAAATTGGCGGAGGATTTCCAGGAGGGAAATCAGTTGCCAGAGGGAGCAGTTTCTCTAGAGGGTTTCCATCGCCAAGAAACCCAAATCCGATCTTTTGTTGAGTGCAGTAGCAGTAGAAGGGAGAAGAGGACATGTTTCGACAGTTTGAGCAAAGATGACCCCGTACGGACTGAGAGATCAAGATTGGTTAGACGGTGTGTCTAACTTTGTGATCTGGAAAGCCAGAATCCTGACAGTGCTAAAGGAGTACGGTATCAGAGACCACGCAAAAAATGTCCTAGTTGTGCCAACCGATGCAGATGCTCTGAAGAAGTTCAACGAAAATCAGGCGCAAGCTAAGCGCTTGATCATGGATGGAGTAAAGGATCAAATGGTCCTGCGCATTTCCGAGAAGAAGACGACAAATGAGGTGTGGACAGCTCTAACCACGCTGTATCAAGGAAGCTCCGTCCAGCGGAAGATGCTTCTAGAGAACCAGATGCGGATGTTCCAGATGCACAAGGGAGAGGAGATCAGCCCCTTTCTCTTCAGATAGAAGACTATCCGAGACCAGTTGATTGCCATGGGGGCAACTCCGGATGATGGGCTCATGGTGAGGACTGCCCTGAATGCAATCACCGATGAGTGGGAGACCTTTGTCCAAAGTAGCTTGGGCAGAGCACAACTCCCAAATTGGGGAGACATGTGGGAAATCCTTCCACAAGAGGAGATCCAGAGGGTGACCAAGAGGGAATTCAGCAATAGAGGTGTCAAGCTAAAGAAGGAGGAGGAGGAAGATGCAGACCTAGCATCTAAGGGACAACGACAACAAGGGAAGAAGAAGAAGGACCTATCCAAGGTCTGGTGCTTCAAATGTGGCGAACTTGGACACTTCACTAACACATGTCCTAAGAGGAAGGGCAAGGAAGCTTCAGATTCCAAGGCAGCAGCAGCAAAAGGGGATAGTGGCAGCGAAGATGACGTGGACATGAGTGCTCATGTACCTCGAGAGAAGAGTTGGGGCGATATAGATCTGTAGAGCAGCTACAAATGGTGGGCGGCAGGATCCTTGAGGTGCCCAAACTCTTGGATCACATACGAGCTACAAGAGTTGTTAAAGACAGTAGCAGGATGACTGGAGCAGTGGCTACAAAAGATGATGGTGAAGCAAAGGCAGTGTTGGCACACTAGAGAGTAGAGCAGCGCAGTGCAATTGCAGCAGCAGCGTGGAAGTAGCAGCGTAGAGGTTGATGGGACTTCAGCAGTGCAAAGGAGCAGTGCAGAGGCTTTAGAGAGACAGCGCAGAGGCTGATGGGACTTCAGCGGTGCAAAGGAGCAGTGCAGAGGCTCTAGAGAGACAGCGCAGAGCAGCAGCAGAGGGTGCTTCAGTGATGAGTTGCAGCCAGACTGACTTGCCTATCAGTGATTGGGTCACTGTCCTTTCATTGCTCACTTCTCAGCAACTGAGTTGTAGTGCATCAATTAGTAGTGGCAGTGCTATAGGCAGGATGATGCGGCAATTTGAGAGGGAGCTACAGTACATATGTGGCAGTGACTGTGGCAGAGTCATGGGCAGTAGTACAAAAAGCAGCAACACAATGGATGGAGGGCAGCAGGCCAAGCATCAGCAGTGCGGAGACCGATGCCGAAGATCAGGGTGATGATTCAGTGGTGAAGTCTTGCTAGAGGACATTCCTCGCTAAGAGGGAGTGTTGAGATTTTGGGTAGCATCGAATGTGCTTTAGCTCCGAAACTTTGTGGAGGGTCTGGAACACATGAGACCTCCAAGACCCAGAAATCGTTTGGATAAATTCCACTCAGTGTAAAAGTTATTCAAATAATTAAATTTTTTAATGGGGACCCTAAGTCTAACTTAGGGAAATTGAAAAATTAAAGTGACTTAATTTACGCGTGGTGAGAATGTTCTAAGTGACGTGGATCAAGCTTTCTCTAATCTTAGCTGTTGATTAGTGATTAGATCATGGTCGTTGAATTGTCAATGAGAAAAGTATTAAAGGTTTGGGGTCAGTTAGAGAATACACATACACAGTTTAAGAGATCGAATTCTTCTGACGGAGCAATGCTCAAATGAAGATCAGATCTGAGTGATTCAAAGAAGCAGTGAGGGGCAGATCCAGTGATTGGTCGGAGGATCAACAGTACAAAGGAGAGCAAGGGCAGCAGAGACACAGAGGAGGCAGCACAACCATCAGAGGGTGTGACGCAAACCCTAGAGAGGGTGGCGCAGGCCCATGCAGGGGCAGCACAGAGCCTCCAAGGGGCAGTCCGAAATTAGCTAGAGATTGGGGTTTCCAAGCCAGCAAGTCTGAAACTCGATTCTGGGAGAAGTTGATCAGCGCAGAGCAAGGGTGACGTAGTCCCTCAGCCAGGGCCATGCAACCACCTTACGCAGTGGTAGCGTAGAGACTACGCAGAGCTAGCTAAGGTTTCACCAGTGACTCATCAGGATCAACCGAGAATTGCAGAGAGAGGTAAAACTCCCATTTTTCTCTATTTGTCGAGGTTTTCTCTGTTGGGTGAGCCGGATTATGGCACACTAGATGTACTCAGAATATTGTTGCTTAATAATAATAAACACTCAAAAATGCTACACCGGTTCTCTCGCATTGGGTTTTTCTGGGGACATTTGTCCGAAAAATCATGTGTGTCCTTTGTCATATGTGCGTGATGTTCAGTAAATGATCTGTATTTGTGTAGGCTGCTAGTTGTGTTTACTTCGATATTTTCTAAATACTTTTTGAAAATAACTTGTATAATTAAATCACAAGTAGGAGGAGTAAATCGAGATACTGCAGTAGGGTTGCTGTAATTTTGTATTCAGAAATGTTCACATTACATATATACAACTGCACATGGAAGATATCAAAATGATATACTGTATGAAGAGTCATAGCACACGCAATGCTATAGATTAGATACCTAAACAGGGTATCTAACCGAGTGAGACTAAAGTGTGTTCCAAGCTTTAGCCTCTCTAGGTACCATCAGGTTTTAGCTCTAATAACAACAAGGGATCTAGGTGTGTATCCAAGGTCGGAGCTCCATGACCAACGCCACCCTCCCTACTTTAAGATCTAGACATCAACATATAGTTTGGCCAGATGTCCTCCCAAGCATCTTGTCTCCCTAAGTTGCTTCATCTCTCCTTACCAAATTAACCAGATATATCCACCAATCCAAGCATGCTTCAAACATTCAACCTTCTTAAGGAGAGATCTGCACAAACACAACCCCAATTAGTAATGAACTTTCACTATACATATTTAACACAAACCTTCAGGGTTCTTAATCATTCTAATGTTGCTTAGATCATCATCATATCAAACACATTTACTTGAAAGCTTTACTTCTTCAACTGTTAGTAGCACCAAACTCAGCGTTAGCACTTTCTTCCAAAAACATCCAACTTTTCTTCACAACTATATCAATCACGAATAACCATCAATATTGCTTCAGTTATTCTCCGATTTCAAACATCCTCATGGCCTTTTCATCAAGTCGTTCACTTCTTTTCAAGTTCCCCCTCAATTAGGGAGACATACACTTTCCTTTATCCATGTAATTAGAGGACAAGTTCATCAACTATCTTATTCTTCCAGTGACATAGGCTCTTCCTTTTTGCATCAACAATTCATCAAAGAATTTAGACCTTCCAAAACTTCATCATTCCTTCACATGGTAACATAGTCATATCATCAAAGTTCTTATAGCTCCCTCTTACCATCATGCTTCACATTAGCATCAAATATGAGGTAGGCATCTTCATCATCTTTAAGACTATGTACCAGTAAACCTTAACAACAAGTACAACGAAATATAAATATATATGTATGGAGCATGTCATTATAATATGAGCATAATAAATCAGATTTTAGGCATTCAAGACCTAAACCTAGTTAGGTTTTATCAATCAAGAAATTCATCCATTAGAATTTTTGTAGCAACATTTACTACGGTTTCGTCACAGACCTAGATTTCATCACCAAAACTAAATCATATCAATAATCAAAAATATTATACTTATAGAGTTTCATTATCATGCCCTAGAAAATCAACTACTACGGTTTTATTACAAACCCTAGATTTCATGAATAACAACAATCAAGTAAACATTTTATTTCTAGGTTTCCATTATCTAGAGACTTATATTAGTCTCATACAAGGGTTTTAGCATAACCCCTAGATATAGACATCAAACTCCAAAATTAGATATACAACAATTTTTAACCAAGCTAGAGTTTCAATTATACGGAAGCACATATACCCAAAGATCCATTCCTAGGATTTTATATAGACTATTACAAGGGTTTAGTGATAAACCTAATTTACCAAACTCTATAAAAACTAGGGTTTCTAGACATCAACAACAAACCTTAAAAGGGTAGGGTTTTTACCATAATATAACCAAAACCCTGAACACTGAGAAAATAGGATATCATTATAGGTTCTAGACTTTATCAACAACCCCTAAGTAGACTAGGGTTTCATTATTAACATCGACATACCCTTAACAACAAAAAGACTACGGTTTTGCAGTGAACCCTATAGGTTAAGGTTTCAAAAAAATGATCAAACAAGAGATAGTATGATAAGGGTAGATTCAATCTAATAAATAATCACCCTAACAAGAATCCTTACAATTCAAAAACCTAAACATAAGAAAGTTAGTAATAAATTTCAAAATGATCGTGTCCTTTAATGAAGAAGTTCTTATGGTTTTAGACATACCTAGAGTTGATCCTTTGACAAACCTTGTAGGGTTTCCTTTATTGAAGTGCTCCCTCTGAATTTAGCCATAATATTTATGCATGCATTACATTAAACCAAGCAAAATATGTCATACCAAAAGATTGATGTCAAATTTGTCAATCTAAGGTTTCTATGCAACGATGGAGGATGGAATCCTAAGGTTTTCAAGTACAAACCCTAGATCTAGTAAGAATCAAACCATTCTCTTCTTCAATCAACACTAGGGTTTTACCTAGAAGTCGATAGTAATACTAATTAGGGTTAGGGTTGCTATATGACTAAGGTTTTCATATGCCACCTAGAGTTTACAATCTTAGATACCAATACCAATATCAATAACTTTCGACAATGACGACAAACCTTAGGACCATATAAGCAGCTAACCCTAAAATAACTTATGTTAGATCTTTAATAAATGAATATATATTATACATACTTCATAATTACGTACCTTTTTCATAGAGATTGTGCTATAAGGGCCTGCTCTTCAGGTTGCCATGATTTCCTTATTATTTTCTTCAAGGTGAATGTCAACTTCAAGGTACTGTATCTAATAGTCTTTTTATTGAATATCTGTGTGTGTGTGTGTGTGTGTGTGTGTTGTTATTGCTCTACAACAAGACTTTAAGATGAGTCTCAATCACTGTCACTATAAGAGTATCATTGTTTTTTTATGTCAGATTAAGAGTCTCCACAGATTGGCTCACACTTTTGTCATCTAGGTTTGAATTTTGTTTAGATCAGTGTATCCTTTCAATACCAAACTCAACTTTTATACTACTAAAGGTATGTACAAATCTGTCACTTCTTTGTGGTTTCTATGCCACTGAATAGGCCTACGAAATTATCTCCAAGATTTATAGATCCACCAAACAATTCGTCCTTGAGTAAATTATATGAAGAGGTGAGAGAGATGATCTCGATGCTGAAAGTTTCGACTTCTTTTGGAGGCTTTCTTTGTAACACTTATGCACTGAGTAATACTACAAAATTTCTTACAAAACAATGGCTCCTTTGATACATTGAATACTCGAAACATACTTTCACAAAACTTTAGTAGATTCATTAGTCTGAATACATACCAGAGATTCGAAATTCAAAGGCTTTGGAAGGAAATAGCAGACCTTGTAAGGCTTCTTTAGACCTTCGCTTCTATACCAAGATATGTGGCCTTCCTTGGGATACTAGATTAGCCTTTCAATCTATAGAAACGAGTCTCTTTATTCCCTCGTACTCTTTAGGTAAGTTTGCGGCCTTATTTTAGAGGTTAGGGCTTGATAACCACAGAGAAGAGGACTTTGATTTCTTGCTTGATGATTTCGGTCCAAGGAGAGCAAATCTTCTAGTTATTCGGTCATCAAAATAGTGCTTATATCCCTCTAAAAACTCCCTGCTTCTTTGTGTATGTTAGCAACCTTATCTATGCAATAAGGGCTAGAAATTGTGCCCATAATTTTGATCAATCAATGTCTAGGAGCTCAGTCCTACATAGATGTTTTCCTTGAGATAAATTAGAGCCAATCTGATCTCCTTTTCTGCCCTTTCTTCAAAGCCCTAGCTCTGATACCATGTTGAGAAATATAGGGCATTATATGGATTAGGTTCTTTTAGGTAGATTTCTCTTAGACTTTGACATTTTCTTGTGATTGCTTTTTTCTTCTTATTAATTTTTCTTTCAATTTATTACATTCCTTTCATTAAGACAAATGACAAACAATGAACATCACAAAAAGGACACAAGATGTAGGCACTCAGCCAGGGAAAAACTCCTATCTAGGGGAAAACTCAGTCCAACTCTTCCACTAGTAAATCAAGATGAGACAATCCAAGACCCTTTATAACTAGACACAAACCTCCTCCAATCACCAAGTCAGCCCTTCCTTCTAGTAGATGATCTTTGTCAAAGTTTCCAAGTGACAACTCATCAAATGCAGCTTCAATCCAGAATTTCGACCCCCAACTTCGGATTTTCGGACCTAAAACTAAATTAGAAATTTCTACCCCCAACTTCAGTCTAGAAACCCTAGCCCGTGTGAGAGAGATGCTTAGAAAACTTTGATTTTCTTCTTTCTTTGATTAAGACTTCTTCTCCTACACTTCGCTCACCTTTTCGTTCTATTTCTCTATGAAGATCCAATTTGTGCGAGTGTGTCTCCAAATGAATCGAACTCCCTCTATTTATACTGCTTCCATGAGGTCGAATTGTCTCCAATAGGGTTGACTTCTCCAGGACAGAGCCGACTTGGTGAGGAGAGGAAAAATGACTTATTTGACTCAAAAATAGATTTCTTTACATCATACAAATGCCCAAGAAGGGTTTAACAAATGTGACAATCGCTCTTTTGACTCTTGAAAAAACCTAGAAGTCTTCAATGGAGGCTATGACCTAGAAAATAAATGAAAGAGCATGAAACCCATGCTTCAATAATATTTTTCTTTTACAATAAATTTCCTTTTGAAAAATACAATTATGAAGACCAACACTAGTTACATTCTTCAACAAATTTTACATCAACTATTTTCCCAAATACGAACATGCTCAATGGAATCAATTTTCAAATATGTGATAGAAAAATTTAGTACATTTAGAAATAATTCTCCAAATAATATTGATGTAGACATTTGGAGATGATGAAGCACCATGTAGTTATCTGTGTTGGTTGATAAGGTCGCCAATGCCTAGTTCCAAACCTTTAATAACACGTCCAACTTCAACTAATAGTTATAGATTAGCAAAGATAAGATAAATCAACACAAATAACCTAGTCAATGTTACCAAAATACTCGAAAACTAACCAAGGGGACAATCTCATACCTATTGCATGTGAAAAAATTTTAATCTACTCAATAGAAATTTCTACTGCAGAAGTCTAGTTTACTTCTGCTACTTGTGTTTTTAAATTTACAAGTTATTTTCATAAATATTCAAAAAATAGCAAAGTAAACAAACCACAGATCTACACATACATACAGATCAAGTACTGAAGAATTAAGCACATATGACAAAAGACAGACAAGATTTTTCGGAAAAATGTCCCCGGAAAAACCCAATGCAGGAAAACCAATGCAGCAGCTCTTGAGGGTTTTATTATTATGCAGAATTCTGACTACAAACAAGGGCACCAGTAGTGGTTTGCCCAACAAAGAAAATCTCGGCAAATATACCTCTATTTCTCGGAGACAGATAATATGGTTGATTCAGCTGAGGACGAAGAACCACACAGGTGCCTACGCAGTTACTGCATAACCCTTTAGTGTGGTTGCCTCACCCCTTCTGGATTTGCTGAAAACAAACCCTATCTGGCCCACTGGAACCCCAGCGCTGCCTTTCCCAGCTCTGTGTCAGCCCCTCTTGCTCTACGTCACCCCTTCAGGCCCGCATGAGGCTCTGCGCTGCCTCTGCGTGAGCCTAGCTGGGCTGCATCACCCCTGTTGGGTCTCTGCACTGCAATGGTACAAATCTGCTTCTCTGCTAATGTATTCTCGGCCTCAGCTCTGAAATCCCTTTGCCAATCTGCACCTCACTGCATTGCAAGCTCACTCGAAAATTCTCAGGAAACCGCGCCCTAGAATTTCGACTTAGCTCAAGTGCTACCGCTATGTGTGTGTTCTCCAATTGACCCCAAGCCTTCATTTAATACTTTTCTCGTTGAACATTCAACGATCGTGATCTAATCTCTAATCAACGACTAAGGTTAGAAAAGACTTGATCCTCGTCACTTAGAACATTCTCACCCACATGTCTAAATTCACTTTAATTATTTAATTTCCCCAAGTTAGACTTAGGGTCTCCATTAAAATAATTAATTATTTGAATAACTTAGGCTCCAAGTCGAATTTCTCCAAATGATTTCTGGGTCATGGAGATCTCATATGTTCTAGCCCCTCCACAAAGTTTCAGAGCTAGAGCACATCCAATGCTACCCAAAAATCAACACTCCCTCTTAAAGAGGAATGTGCTCTAGCAACACTTCAACCTGAAGCATCACCCTGATCCACGGCATTGGTCCCCTGCATTGTTGATGCTTGGCCTACTGCCCTTCATCCATTGCATTGTTGCCTTTTGTACTGCTGCCCATGACTTTGCCACAATTATTGCCTCATCTATACTGCAACTCCCTCTTAAATGCTGCATCATGCTACCCATAGCAATGCCAGTGCTAACTGTTGCACTGCAACTCAATTGGTGAGAAGTAAGCAACTGAAGGACATGACCCAAAAATTCTGACGGACAAGTCAGTTTGGCTGCATCTCGATCTAAAACACCCTCTGCTACTAATCTGTGTTGTCCCTCTGGTGCCTCTGCGTTGCCGCTGCTCTGCACTGCCTCTACGCTGCTGAAATCCCATCAGCCTATACGCTGCTACTTCTACGTTGTTGTTGCCTCCGCTCTGTGTTGCTCCAGTCTTCAGCATCCTAGCTTTGCCAGTGTGCCTCCATGATCCTCTACAACAACTAACTCCATTCATCCTACTACTGTCATTAAGGGCTCCCGTAGCTTGTATGTGATCCAAGAGTTTGGGCACACTACAGATCTACACATACATAAAGATCAAGTACTGAAGAATTAAGCACATATAACAAAGGACACACAAGATTTTTCGGACAAATGTACCCGGAAAAACCCAATGCGGGAAAACCGGTGCAACAGCTCTTGAGGGCTTTATTATGCAGAATTCTGAATACAATCAAAGGCACTAGTAGTGGTTTGCCCAATAGAGAAAATCTTGGCAGATGTACCTCTATCTCTCGGAGACTAATATGGCTGATTCAACTGAGGATGAAGAACCCCACAGGTGCCTACACAGTTACTGCGTCACCCTTCAATGTGGCTGCGTCATGCCTTCTAGATCTGCTGAAAACAAGCCCTATCTAGCCCACTGGAACCCCAGCGCTTCCTTTCCCAGCTCTGCATCAGCCCTCTTGCTTTGCGTCACCCCTTTGGGCCTGCATGAGGCTCTGCACTACCTCTGCGTGAGCCTAGCTGGGTTGCATCACCCCTGTTGGGTCTCTGCACTGCTCTGGTATGGATCTGCCTCTCTGCTAATATATTCTCGGCCTCGGATCTGAAATCCCTCTGTCGATTTGCCCCTCGCTGTACTGCAAGCTCACTCAAAAATTCTCAGGAAACTGTGCCCCAGAATTTCGACTTAGCTCAAGTGTTACCACTATTTGTGTGTTCTCCAACTGACCCCAAGCCTTACTTTAATACTTTTCTCATTGAACAATCAACGGTCGTGATCTAATCTCTAATCAACGGCTAAGGTTAGAAAAGACTAGATCCTCGTCACTTAAAACATTCTCACCCACATGTCTAAATTAATTCACTTTAATTATTTAATTTCCCTAAGTTAGACTTAGGGTTTCTATTAAATTATTAATTATTTTTATAACTTTGGCTCTGGGTGGAATTTATCCAAATGATTTCTAGGTCTTGGAGATCTCATGTGTTCTAGCCCCTCCACAAAGTTTCAGAGCTAGAGCACATCCAATGCTACACAAAAATCAACATTGCACACATTTTTGGGCTAGAACATAAGATATTTCCCAAGTCCTCTAAGTTAAAGTAGGTAGATGATGATTTTTTTTTTATGAAAATAGTTGTAAAGATAACACATGAATTAACTTCCAAAGTCATACATGATGTTGAGGGTGTAATTTTGGTCCAACTAGCCAATTAAACTATGGCTACGAGTCTTCTTTCACTTGCAAAGCCTTGTGAGAGGGAGCTTTCACTACTTTGGCCTACGCACACTTCCCCTTCCTTTAATTATTTTTTGAAGAAGTTTTTTCTAGGTCTTTTTCTTTAGATAAGTATTTTGCTCTTAGGACTTTAATGGGGGAGTGGGAAGGCATGATGAAGTAGTTTCCTTTCTTTAGTTTATGTTTTCTCTTCACCTGTTTAGCCTTTTATTAAGCTTGGTGGGGCTTTTTTATGATTTCATTTTTTATCTTTCTGTTAAAAATTGACAACTATGGGATGAATTTCCTTGAATAGAATTTCATTTCTGACCTTTCTAAAGTGACTTTCTAAAAATAGAAAGTCATGTCTATCTTTGCAACCATATAGTAAATCGCCTTCCATCAATTCGTAATCATATATACATGATGGAAAATCACTTGACTTGTCCTTAATCAATCTAAACTGTTTAATTTTTAACTTAATCATCAATATTATTATTATTATTAAAAAGAAATTCAAGTCTCTCAATCATGTCATATGTAACTCCCCTCAATAAATTCATATGTTACTCTCTCTTTCTTAATTGATTCATTCCTCTCTCTCTTTAATGCTCTTATGCACCTCTTACACTCTCTTACACACTTTAATGACTCATCATAAAAAGATTCCTCTTACACCTCTTTAATGCATAAGTTACACTTCTCTCCTAAATGCATAAGTTACACCCCTCTCCTTTATGGCATAAGTTACACTCCTATTTTGGCACATGTAACTCTTCCTCAAGGCATAGGAGTTCCTCCTTCATGAATTTGGCCTCCTTTCTCTTCCTATTGTTGAAAAGTGTAACTAGGTTTGGTCTTCATAATGACTTGTAATATGAATTTATGTAATGAAGAAGACAAAGATAATAAAATGTATTTTGTAAAGCTTGTTTCATGCGATTCATGAGCAAGGAGTTTTTATTATAGGTCAAAGACTTCTTCTTGATGTCTTTAGGGGTTTGTCATCTTGTCATAAATGTATATTTTAGAGTCATGTATATGAAGTGTTGTTACACTTGTAAAAGACAAATTATCAATGTAAAAAGTATGGCTCAAGACCTTGTCAAAGTGCTCTTTGAAGTCGGCTCAAATGAGATGGATATACCCTTGAACAAGATGGCATAGAATATGTTGTAAGATCTCCTTGAACAAGTCGGCTCACCATCAGATTGTCATGTCGGCCTAGAAGAGGGAGACAACCCCTATATAAAGAAGGGACTACGGCCTCATTTGGTCACCATCAGTTCAGTTATGTTTTTAGATTATTGTGCGAAGAAGAGTGTGTTCCTCGGTGCATAAGAGGGAGGCAATCCAGCGAAGAAGGATCACAATATAAGCACAGTAATAAGTGTTCTTTGTCTTGAGTATATACCTACCTCGCATATTTGTGGTCACTTCAGAAAGGCCGAGGAGATAGGACTGTAATCAAGTATGTAAATCAGTGCATGGAAGGAAGTCAAGTCAGCAAGGATAAGAAGAGTTGCAAGGTGTGCAAATGATCTCAGTCTTGGGCTAATACACTTTGTACATCTCAGAAAGAAGGAAGTACACAACGTAAAGAAAGGACACTACAGCAGGACAAATGATCTCGGTCTAGGGTATGTTGGTATAATAAGAAGACCAAAGAAGATTTTACTAGAGGCTGAGCTCAGACCATAGAAGAATCAAAGAGAAGCACATAAGTTACGGTTTCTAAAATAGGGACCGAGTTTCCCTGCTGTTGGTGCAGTACGGTGCAGAAAAGGAGGTCAACATAAGGAGCCTAGAAAGACCAGTGACAAGGTCTTGGAGGCATACTAGTGTCAAGGGTCTATGTCATGGTTATGATACTCATCAATTGAAAATCTATAAGAAGAATTACTTTCGGGTTTTCCTCTCCAAGGAGAAATTTTGGCCTTGGCTTGAAGAGCCTAAACTTTGTGTCTCTTGTGTTTTGATAATTGACTTGATGAAAAACATAATAAGCTATCAAAGATAAGATCTAAGTAAAAGAAGCATAACAAGTATAACACAAGAAGTTATCAAGTAAGAGAATTGAATTAAACATTGCCCTACTAAATTTCTCAACATGGTATCAGAGCTAGAGTGTTGAAGACAAGAAAAGGCGATTTGGCAAGAAGACACACAAGTATCAAGAGATCAAGGATCAATTTCCTAGAAGGCACCAAATCAAAAGTCAAAGATCTACATTGAAGATTCAATCTTCAGATCTAAAAAGATCGTCATTCATTCAAGAAGGAGTAGTTTGCAGAAATTGAAGGAACCCTCAAGCCATCTCAAGAAGATCAAGGACCTTTCTCAAAGGACCTATATATCAAAGTCAACATTACTGGAGACATCATCAAACCATCATTTTGTTGAAGCAATCATCAAGCCATCCTTGATCATCATCATCAAGGATCCAAGGTGATCTACCACTTTACACCACTCTTAAAGAAGTCTATCTAAGAGGGAGCTCCTGCTACTATCTATATCATCATCAACAAGGAAGTTGGTTGTAAAAGAAAAGCATCTATTCAAGTATATTTATGACTTCATCTGAATCTGTCAAAATGTCTTTTTGCAAAGAAAGCAACAAACTGGTTGGGGTTTCAAACTTTCTTGCATGGAAGAAAAGGACAGATCTAAATCTTATTGAGAATGAAGTCATGGACTATATCAAAGGGTCGGTGACTAAATATTCAAAAGAAGATACTCAAGCTCATATACATGAAGGGAGATATAAGAGCCCAGAGGATTCTTATAGAATCCATAAAGGACTCTCTCATCCCCTACATATCAAAACCAGAATCTTCAAAAGAAATATATGACAAATTGGTGGAGCTATTCTCGGTGAGTACTGCAAGGGAAGTAATATCTCTGAGACAAGAACTATACAAGTTGAAGTTTTCAAGAGAGGAAGGAATCACTTCATACTTTATGAAGATTTCTGAAATGCGAGATCAATTGCAGGAATTGGGAGAAGTAATGTCTGATAGATAAATGACTATAGTGGTATTGAATGCTCTACCAGAGGGATGGGGAAACTTCACTTCAAGTATATATGGGAAGAAAGAAGCAACACCATTCCAGGATCTATGGTCTCTATGCAAGATAGAAGAGACGAGGTTAAAAGCTAAAGTTGAAATAGGATCAAATGAAGAGAATCAAGTCTATGTTGCCATGTCAATAAGAAAGGGAAGATTCATAAGTTTGGTCCTCAGAAGAAAAGGAGAAACATGGATAAGATACGATGCTATGGATATAATGAAATTGGGCACTATCAAAGGGATTGTCCCAAATCTAATAAGGACAAAAGGAAAAAGGAAGAATCCCATGTCGTCGGAGAAATGGAAGAACCAGATTTGAAGAAACCTAAGAAAGAAGAAGTTAAAGATCTCTACTATAATCATCTTCCTCTTTAAGAGGTATCTATCAGTTGTAAAATAATATGTTAAGAAGCATTGTATATTTGATAGATACATCACTTTAGAATTGGCATCATGATAGAAGCACTAAAGGAGTAATTTTCATAGGAGGATGTCTTAAACACATTTATGTGACATATGTGCTATGAGATATAGTGGCTCCTGGGAACCTCACTGAAAACAACATTTATAGAAGCCATCCATCAAGATCAAGGATCATCATTCAACAGTCAATATGAAAACAAGTGTTGACATTTTCTAATGGAATCCTCTTTGGATTCACTAGTTAGAAAGAAAGCAAAAGGTTTCATCGAGAATTTTAACTTGCAAAAATCTGGGATTAGGATGTGATGACATATTGATGAAGCAAATCAAGAGAACGAAACTTTTCATTCTAAGGAAAACTACTGCAGGATGACTCAAAACAAAAAGGGTGAGGTATATATATATATGCTAACACTAGATGCTATGAAGTCATGTCATATGGTTGTAGGTAGTATACTTCTATCTTTAAAAGTATGATCAAAGGAAAGTAGAAATCAGAAACTCTTCTGATGCACAGGTTGCCAACATGCATGATCCACACCCGATCAAATCAACATAATATGTCCTCATATGGACTAAGAGGTGATTGCACATTATCGAGGAACGGCACATTGAAAGTTCCTGGGAATGAAATAAAATGTGTGGAGAAAGAAAAAGGAAGAGATCATAAGAAATGCAACCATGATAAAAAGCATTCAACATCCGAGGAAGCCAAGTAGACTTGACTAGAAAATCTCCGAGGAAGATATGAAGACTCTAATAGAAGTCTGGAAAAGATGGAGACCCTTGACAATACATATCTTTAGGAGATGTGTCAATCTATAACGAAGGATGTCGATGCCTACAAGAAGATGTCATGATGAAATATCATCACTAAGGTAACTTTTGATTTAAATGTTCATATTTATAATTAAATAATATCTGATGAGCTTATGCAGGGTTTCCAAAGGGAAGTATATGTCTTCCGCAGGTTGGCAACCATATGGCAAGATGAAAGATCCTTGGAAGAAGTATGGTTCGAAGGAAACTAGCATGGCATGAAGCTAGACCAGATGAGAAGATTGTAATATTCCTATTTGAAAATATTTATAAAACACAGCGATGGAACAACTTCAAGAGAAAATATTCAGCGGCACATAAAATAATAGAAGCGGTCTATGCGACAGATACTTGCTCAATAGATAATTCACTTAACCATTTTATTATGTCGGGAGATTACATGGAAATACAATACATACGCAGGTGGTAGCACCCGAAACTTGCCCACGGCAAATCAAAAGGTATCCAAGAAATAACAGAGAAACGGCGATGCACCGTTCTGCGTACAGGAGGCTGGAATGCACTGTCGCGTGCTTCTAAGATGCTGCGCTGTGAAGGATCCCCTGAGAAGCTTCCGACTCGGCCTTGCGCACTCTCCAACCCGACCTTCCTGCAAATGACGGTAAGACTGCCTCACCTGAGCAGGCACTCGAAGTCCCCCGGGGCTGAGGTTGAGATCTCCACTCAGAGACACTCGGCGCACTAAACAGTGCTGCAGACCTGCTAAACAGCCGGCGTGCTCAAGTCTTAGCGACCAGTTTCAATATCTTAAACATCAATAATCCCCCAAAACGAAGAAGTTGTCTCCCTTATGTATGCGACCTTTCTTTCGAGCATTGGACTCCCTCCTTTCCCGCGCAGCCGAGCTCCTCCTTTCCCGCGCGACCCTTCTCGGCCCCACACTGCCAACTCAGCCATGTGCTTGCCTCCGCGCGCTCGGTTGAGTCCTCGACCCTCTCACTGTTGTTTGAAATTTACTAGAGGCGGCAAAAATTGATCTGGACTGATATTCCAATTAGCTATTTGCTAATTGGGAATATTACAGTCTCCCCCGGCAAAATGTTGCTTGACCCCAAGCAACTGTAGTGATGGGTGCTGCAAGATCTTTTCTCCCTCCCACGTAGCATCCTCATCCGGCAAGTTCTTCCACCTTACCAAGAACTCCCGGACTGTTCTATTCCGCAGCTGCTTCTCTCTGACATCAATGATGGCTTCTGGCTGCAGCACCAAATGCCCTTCGTCATCTGTGGGCGGAAGCTCCTCCGTCGCTATCACCTGTGATCCCAAAGCTTTCTTCAGGCACGATACATGGAAAATGTTATGAATTTTGCTGCCTTGGGGTAGCTCCAACTCATAAGCAACTTGTCCCACTCTGCGTATCACCCGGTAGGGTCCATAAAAGCGAGGCTTGAGCTTTTCCGCCCCTTCCGCTTCAGAGTAGACTGGCGGTATGGCTGTAGGCGCAAGTAGACCAAATCCCCTACTTCGAATTGTCTCTCCACCCGACCCTTGTCGGCATACAATTTCTGCTGATTCTGCGCAGTGGCGATGTTATCTTTGAGAGCCCGGAGGATGTCCTGACTTTCCTGGATCCAATCCTTGGCTCTCGGAGCCTTGCAGGCACCAAATGCAACATCAACAAAAGAAATAGCATGATAGCCATACAGGGCATAAAACGGAGACATTCCGATAGACATGTGATATGTGGTGTTATAGCAATACTCCCCTAGGTGCAGCCACTTCAGCCATGCTCTTGGCTGCCCGCTGACATAATTTCGCAAGTAGCCTTCCAGCCACTTGTTAACGCTCTCTGTCTGCCCATCTGTCTGGGGGTGGTAGCTAGTGCTTGGCTTCAACTCCGTCCCCACCAACCGAAAGAGTTCCTGCCAAAAACCGCCCATGAAGCGACTGTCCCGGTCACTGACAATGGTCTTGGGAAGACCGTGCAACCTGAAGATGTCCCTGAAGAACAGCTCTACCACCTGCACGACTGTATAGTGTGCGGATATGGCGAAGAAATGTGCGTACTTCATCAGTCGATCGACGACAACAAATATGCTATCCTTGCCCTGCACTACGGGCAATCCTGTAATGAAATCCATAGAAATACTTTCCCACTTCCCCTCGGGAATGGGAAGAGGCTGCAACAGTCCTGCTGGATGGTTCGTTTCTCCCTTGTTGCGCTGGCAGACTTCACACTCCCTAACATGCTGGAGTACGTCCCCTTTGAGGCCCTTCCATGCGAACCACTCCCGGATGGTCCTGTAGGTCTTGGAAAACCCCTGATGTCCAGCTAAAGGTGAATTATGAGACGCCTAAAGTATCTTCTTCTTGAGCTGGGAGCCCACAGTCAAGAAGATCCTGTCTCTGTAATAGATAATCTCATCTATCACCCTGTACTTATCGTCTGCCACCTGACCATCCAGAATATCACAAGCGAACTTGTCCTTGGAGTACTCCACCAAGAGTTGAGCCCTCCAATCCGCCTCCCAACTCATCAGGGACAATGTAGCTGGTCTACATGAAAGTGCATCAGCTACCACATTGTTTTGCCCCCTAACATACTCGATGTCAAAATCATAAGCCTGAATTTTGCTGATCCACCTTTGCTGCCTCTCCTGAAGATGCTTCTGCTCCAAAAAGAATCGGAGGCTGTTGTGATCCGTCCTCACCCTGAACCTGTTACCTACTAAGTACTGCCAGAATTTGGCTAACGCATGCATCACGGCTAGCATCTCCTTGTCGTATATAGGATATATCCGCTCATGGGGAAGGAGCTTCCGACTCTCATAAGCTATAGGGTGGCCGTCCTGCATCAAAACTGCGTCGATCCCTTCTCCCGACGCATCACATTCCAAAACAAAAGGCTGCGTGAAATCTGGCAGCGCAAGCACTGGGCAGCTGCTCATAACCTCCTTGAGCCTGTCAAAAGCTCGCTGCGCTGTCTCGGACCAACTATAGGCCCCCTTCTTGGTCAAATCCGTAAGCGGGGCTGCGAGCTGAGAGAAGTTCTTGACGAACTTCCGGTAGTATGTGCAGATGCCAACAAATCCTCGAAGCTCTGTCACGTTCTTCGGCTCTGGCCAATCTCGGATGGCCTTGATCTTTTCTTCGTGGACCCTTAATCCGTCCCCTCCTATGATGTGTCCCAAATACAACATCTCAGTCACCCCAAACTCACACTTGGAGAGCTTGGCATAAAACTATTGCTCTTCCAATATATGCAGCACGGCTTCAATGTGCTGGAGATGCTCCTTCCACGTCCTGCTATATATCAATATATCATCGAAGAATACTAATACAAAATTCCTCAGGTGACTGCGGAAGATGTGGTTCATGCAAGACTGGAAGGTGGCGGGGGCATTGGTTAGCCCAAAAGGCATAACCAAGAACTCAAAGTGGCCATAGTGGCACCTGAAAGCGGTTTTGGGTACGTCCTGCTCCCTCACTCTAATCTGGTGGTACCCGAATCTCAAATCAATCTTTGAGAAAAATTGCGCTCCCCTCAACTCATCCATTAGCTCATCGATCCTAGGTATAGGGTACCGATTCTTCAGGGTCTTTTTGTTCAAAGCCCTGTAATCGATGCAGATTCGAAATGTGTCGTCTTTCTTCTTAACTAACACCACGGAGGAAGCAAAAGGGCTGGTGCTCGGTCAGATGTGTCCAAGAGCCAGCAGCTCCTGGATAGCCCGCTCAATCTCGTCCCGATAGGCCTTAGGGTGCCTATAGGGCGTGGTAATAATGGCCTGAATGCCCTGCTCCAACTCTATTGTGTGCTCAAACCCCCGATTTGGTGGCCGGCCTGGTGGTATATCCCCGAACACTGTGTCATGCCTGTCGAGGACAGCCTGGATGTCAGGATGAACTGCTCGCCCGGTGGTTCCCGTCTTTGATGCCCGGAGCTCTACAGCCCATTCTATGTTTCCCTTCCGAAAAGTTGCCTCCATCCGATGAGCTGAAACAACCTGAGGTGGGTAAGTGTGCATCCCATGTATCTTCTCATGCTTCCCTGTCTTCCTATCGTCCCACTCCATCTCCAAAGCCTCCCAATCCGTGGTGACCTTCCCCAGAGTGATCAGCCATTGTACACCCAAAACCACATTGGTGTCGGGTATGTTGACCACAAAGAAATGGTCGGTCACTGTGTAGGTGCCCATGGTTACTGCCAACTCCGGAACGTATTGCGCACACTGCATTGACTGATCTCCTGGGACCAATACAGAAAATCCATCAAAGCTTTCTGTCTGTATGCCCCTCCGCTCAACCATCTGTGTGTCGATGAAGTTGTGGGTTGCCCCACTGTCCACCAAAATGGAAACTCGCTGCCCACGCATTGTCCCTCGGACGCGCAGTGTTAGATACTTAGGTACTCCTCGCAATGCTGCCAGGGTTCCCCCTGTGGGTGCAAAAGCCGCACCTCCCGCCGTCGGTGGCCCATGATCTTGCGTTGCTTGCCTGTCTCCTGCCCCTCCATCCTCGTACTCCTCTTCTTCCCCACTACTCTCGGAGAAGACTTCTATAAAATGCGCCTTACCGGCCGTACATCTGTGCCCCGGCGCCCACGGCTCCTAACAGGTGAAGCACAGCTTTTTCTTCCTCAATTCCCTCCTGGCGTTATCATCTAACTGTCCCCCACCTGGATTCCCCTTGGAAGGCGGGGTCCTCATATCCTTCCCTCTCGGCGAGAAAACTTGCTTCTGGGGGTAAGGTGTTTTGGTCCTGGACAATGCATCTTGCAGATCCCGGGTCCTGCCAATAGCGTCCTGAAGTGTGGATGGTCTCGCGGATCTGACCAATCCTCGAAGTGGCTCCGCTAGCCCTTCGATGAACATGAATATCATCCGTGCCGCGGATAAATCGGGTACCCTCATTGAAAGCCTCATGAAGTCGGCAATATATGTCTCGGGGCTTCCCGTCTGCTTGAGCCTAGTCAGCTCAACGAAATGTTCTTCCAGATCCTTCCGGTCGAATCTCTCTATTAATCTTCGGGTGAACTCGGCATATGTGGTCACAGTGGAATGCCCAAGTGTCACCATCCCATGGAACCACCAATTCTGAGCCTCACCATCCAAATGCAACGTAGCCACTTTGATGGCCTCCGCCTCTGCCATCTGGTTGAGCTGGAGATATATATCCAGCTTCTCCACCCAAGACCTTGCCGAACTGCTTGTTGAACCATCAAACGTAGGCAAATGATATCGGCTTGCTGAACGCTGGGTGTCTCCGTCATGATAATGCCGGTGCCCTCTGTAATGGTCACGGGGCCTGTGGTCCCGTTTGAGCTGGACAAAATCTCTGAACAGAAGCGCCTCCCTGAACTCCTGCCCATATGTCTAGTATTCAGCAAAATAATCACCTATGTGGTCAGGCTCTGGTTCCTCCTGTGCTCCTGTCCCAGTATCTGCACTTAGGAAAGTGGGCATAGTAGCACGAGTGGGGGCGTGTGATGCCTGGTGCGGGGTGGTAGCCTACTCCTGCAAATGGTGGGATGTACCCGACCCCTCGCCTACCGGAAAACCCCTCGGGGTTTCACGCTGTCTAGCTTCAACAGCGGTGAACCTTTGCCCCATCATCTCAATCTGTCGCGACAGATCCTGTACGGATTTGAGGAGGGCTTCCCCAAACTGTTTTGCATCACTATTGTCTGCCATCGTCTCTCTCTCTTCCGCGCCTATCCCTGGCTCCTCCGATTCCGTGTCCACTACTCGAATACAATCCCCTTCGCCGTAGGTGTTTTCCAACCTACACTCAATATCTCTGTATTTCCTACCTCTGTAGCAGATGTAGGGGTGTCCTTCTGATGACATAGACTACTCACTCCACAGGCTGAGCCAGAACCATGCTCTGATACCACTGTAATATTCCTATTTGAAAATATTTATAAAACACAGCGATGGAACAACTTCAAGAGCAAATATTCAGCGGCACATAAAATAATAGAAGCGGTCTATGCGACAGATACTTGCTAAATAGATAATTCACTGAACCATTTTATTATGTCGGGAGATTACATGGAAATACAATACATACGCAGGTGGTAGCACCCGAAACTTGCCCACGGCAAATCAAAAGGTATCCAAGAAATAACAGAGAAACGGCGGTGCACCATTCTGCGTACAGGCGGCTGGAATGCACTGCCGCATGCTTCTAAGATGCTGCGCTGTGAAGGATCCCCTAAGAAGCTTCCGACTCAGCCTTGCGCACTCTCCAACCCGACCTTCCTGCAAATGACGATAAGACTGCCTCACCCGAGCAGGCACTCGAAGTCCCTCGGGGCTGAGGTTGAGATCTCCACTCAGAGACACTCGGCGCACTAAACAGTGCTGCAGACCTGCTAAACAGCCGGCGTGCTCAAGTCTTAGCGACCAGTTTCAATATCTTAAACATCAATAATCCCCCAAAACGAAGTTGTCTCCCTTATGTATGCGACCTTTCCTTCGAGCACTGGACTCCCTCCTTTCCCGCACAGCCGAGCTCCTCCTTTCCCGCGCGGCCCTTCTCAGCCCCACACTGCCAACTCAGCCGTGTGCTTGCCTCCGCGCGCTCGGTTGAGTCCTCGACCCTCTCACTGTTGTTTGAAATTTACTAGAGGCGGCAAAAATTGATCCGGACTGATATTCCAATTAGCTATTTGCTAATTGGGAATATTACAAAGATTGATGGATCACTTTTTGGTAGAACTTAGAAGACATGACTTTTGACTCTTGGATGAAATTGATGGATGATTTGTGCGCTATGAAGAGATCCCAAAGATGAAGACTCCTCAATTATGAAGAAATTCATGACATCAAAGAAAGGAGTTCTTCATGAGCAGTTGGGTGTTTTCATCATTGCTGTTGCAGGTCCCTGATTAAGAGGAGGCCTGGTAATAAGTTTCTTACTTGGAAGAAACTTGGTAATTCCTAAGCCCGAAGGGAGCTTAGGTACATTCCTTGTATAGGAATGAGTACATTCCTTTGTGGAATATGTCCTCCCTAATTGAGGAGAGATAGACACGTCATTTTGGTCTTCACCTGGGAAGAAAGAATGGAGGATTGGGTAATCATCTGGCATTCGATACTCTTTAGGGGATGTATTAGGGCATCCAAGATAAAAGTAGTCATGGAAGGACAAATATTCTTTCAGGACTGGGAATCCAAGATAAGAATAGTGCGAGTGGGCATATCCTGAGTGAACCCGGGTGGGATATGATCCAAGAGAGACAATGATGTAGGTGTTTATTCATCATTGGTCTCACCAGCATCGTAGCTCAATGATCTCATGGAGAGATGGAATTGTTAGTCAAGGCCTTAAACTGTGACAATGTTGGTTGATATGATGTTATACAGATGGGATTACCAATCAAATTCTTCGTATGAGATTCTTCAAATTGAGAATGACCATGTACCATTATGAATACCTCCCTAGTTAAGAGGGAGTGTTGAAAAGTGTAACTAGGTCTGGTCTTCATAATGACTTGTAATTATGAATTTATGTAATGAAGACAAAGATAATAAATGTATTTTGTAAAGCTTTCTTCATGGGTTTCATGAGCAAGGAATTTTTATTATAGGTCACAGACTTCTTCTTGATGTCTTTAGGGGTTTGTCATCTTGTCATAAATGTATAATTTAGAGTCATGTATATGAAGTGTTGTTACACTTGTAAAAGACAAATTATTGATGTAAAAAGTATGCCTCAAGACCTTGTCAAAGTGCTCTTTGAAGTCAGCTCAAATGTAATGGATATACCCTTGAACAAGTCGGCTCACCATCAGATTGTCATGCCGGCCTAGAAGAGGGAGACAGTCCCTATATAAAGAAGGGACTGCGGCCTCATTTGGTCACAATCAGTTCGGTTATGTTCTGAGATTACAGTGCAAAGAAGAGCATGTTTATGGGTGTATAAGAGGGAGGCAATCCAACGAAGAAGGATCACAATATAAGCGCAGTAATAAGTGTTCTTTGTCTTGGGTATAAACCTACCTCGCATCTTTGTGGTCACTTCAGGAAGGCCGAGGATATAGGATTGTAATCAAGTATGTAAATCAGTGCATGGAAGGAAGTCAAGTTAGCGAGGATAAGAAGAGTTGCAAGGTGTGCAAGTGATCTCAATCTTGGGCTAATACACTTCGGACATCTCAGAAAGAAGGAAGTATATTGCGTAAAGAAAAGACACTACAGCAAGACAGGTGATCTCAATCTATGGTATCTTGGGTATAATAAGAAGACCAAGGAAGAGTTTACTAGAGGTCAAGCTTAGACCATAGAAGAATCAAAGAGAAGCACATCAGTTAGGGCTGCTAAAATAGGGACTAGGTTTCCATGGTGTTGGTGCAATACGGTGCAGAAAAGGATGTCAGCATAAGGAGCCTAGAAAAAGCAGTAACAAGGTCTTGGAGGCATACTGGTGTCAAGGGTCTATGTCATGGTTATGGTACTCGTCAATTGAAGATCTATAAGAAGAATTATTTTCGGGTTTTCCTCTCCAAGAGGGAGAGATTTTGGCCCTGACTTGAAGAGCCTAAAATTTGTGTCTCTTGTGTTTTGATAATTGATTTGATGAAAAACATAATAAGCTATCAAAGATAAGATCTAAGTAAAAGAAGCATAACAAGTATAACACAAGCAGTTATCAAGTAAGAGAATTGAATTAAACACTACCATACTAAATTTCTCAAAACCTATATATTTGTGCCTCTCATCCTCACTTGACACACTTACTTGTGCTTGTGAAAGGAGAAATCAAACTTGAAAAAGAGAGAGTTGAAGAGTCTAGAGGAAGATTGAGAGAGAGAGAGAAAAAGAGTCTTGAAGAGCAAGAGCAAGAGCAAATCTTGGAGAGCCAAAGTGATTCACTATTTGCATCAGCTACTACTACCAAAGATCTTCAGATTTTGGTGAACTTCTTCATTCTCTCATTGTACTTTGTATCTCTACTGAGCAATTGATTTTTAATAGAATAAGGATCTAGTTGGGTTTTCCCCTTGTGGGTTTTTCCCTGGTCATTGACCTAACTTCTCTGTGTCTCATTGAGTTCTTGGTTGTCTTCCATTGTGCATATGGTTTATATGATTTATGTTCTATCTAAAATTACTTAACTTATTTTGCAGCATAGAGAAGTTATGGATTTAAGTGATTGTTACAACATAGAACATCTAAATTTCAACACTTTCTTCACGACCCTTTTTTGGATGATCTTTGGCAAGTTAACCATAGGTCAAGGGAATCTTTGTTTTTATAGATGGGATGGAAAATGTAAGAGTATTTACTGGAAAATTTTAAGTATAGAAGGGATATGTTCATGCTACCTACCTTGGATTCCTAACCGTACCTAATGGTCTAGAATAAAGCATACTAAAGCAGTTATGCCTTGGATGGTTAGAAATAGTAACAAGGTAACATCTTTACGAAGTTAGAAGTGATAAAGCATCCATCTAATGGTAACATCTAAATAACATATTAAAACCTTAGCATCGTTTCGAGGTGAGGAAGTTAAGCAATGAAACCATGCCAACGAATAACCAAATCAACATGAGATGTTATCTAGCACATTTGAGATCAAGGACACGAGAACTAATACAACATTGTATATGAATGACTGGTGAGCATAAGAATGCAATTGATAAATAGCAGGTCCAAGCTAATGAGCAAAAACCTACGTTGCAAGGAAATGTGGGTTCGGGGACGAGATCAAGTATGTCATTTTTGAAACAGGGTGCGTGGGTTCATCGGGGGTATATTATAATTTATATATAATATATAAATATTATTTTATAAATTATAATATATATAAATTTGTATATTTTCCAACTTTAAACAAGAAAACTAAAATATTTATGATTTAAACTTTAAAGATTTAAACATGCACATTATTGAACACTCAACATTCACATTGAATTTCAAAATTTATAGTTTGATATCAAGTGCAAATTGGACTTTACATATTAAAAAGAATCATGATATATATCCATTGTCATACTACAATCAAAATTTTCCTTAAGGCATCTCCAAACATGAATGTTATGAAACCAGCTGCAAAAATAAAATAAAAGAGAGATCAACGCCTTAGAAATAAGCCACTTCGAGGGGGCAACCACCTTTACATTACATAAATGAACAATTCTTGGATGATACAAATGACAAAACCTTCTTTCTGTATATAGGAGTCCATGGGGTCATAATAAATCCTAGCCGACCTAACAATAATAATGTAAAGGCACAACAATAACAAATGGGGCACAATAATAACAATATGGGGGCTACAGGGGTACAACAATAACAGTAATGGGGCTACACTAACAACAATAAGGGGATACACTAGTATTATAGGGACCTAACATGCCCCTCTCAGTGTTGCCCTCAACGCTTGATTATTTATGGATGCTCCTGTATAAAATTCTCATCCTCCCATGTGGAATCTTCAACGGGTAAGTTTTTCCACTTGCTAAGATACTCCAAAATTGATCGATTTGGTAGTTGTCGAGTTCTTGTTTCTGTGACTGCTTAAGAACATCTTTCACGGCGACGTTGATCTCCCTGTTGTTTCATTCGATTCTGAACCAAAGTTAGGTTATCCTTTGAGAGTTGGAGAACTTGTTGTTGATGCTCGATGTGATCTTCCACTACTTTATCATCCATATTAGCTTTCATTTGATCCTTCAAACCATCCAAATTAGCCTCCATTTTTGCTTTTAAACCATCTATGTCATCTTTGATTGCTCTTTGTAAGATCAAAATTTGTTGCACTTGGTACCGTAATTTTGATATCTCGTACTGCAATTGTTCCTCTTCATGCGTCATAGTAGAACTTTCTGGGAGCTTAATGGGTGTGGAATTATTTTTTGGAGGCATTATAGAACCCAATACTAATTAAAATGCTTCAATATGCCCTTGGAATCACTTCAAACTGTTTTTTCAAACAAACGTTATGCGATTTTAAAAAACAAATACACACCTTTTTCTTGCTTTTTAGGAGGTCGATATTAAACCTGAATTATTTCTGTGTTTTCGGATCTTCAATATCTGAAATTCGGTCCTATAGTAGCCCTCTGAATCTTCTTTCCAATGCCACGGGTCAGACTTGATTTGGATTCTTCAAGACAAAGTTATGCCCAATCTCCCACAATGACCTAATTATGGACAGGTTCAGTGGAGTGAACTTGTGCGGCATGCCACGTATCATTGTTTCCTCCTTCGGCTCTGAAATTGATAGACAGGAAACTACATTTCGTGTACTTTCAGTCACTTTTTACAAAATTCCAATCTGATGCTCAGAGAGAGAGTTAAGACGATTTTCTCAAGGTCACCTCTTTTAGATGAAATTCGGGAGTCTGCAAAAACCCTAACTTCCACAGATCCTATCTCTGAAAATATTGCGAACCAAGATCTAAAATTTTTACACGAAGTTCCTCAGGATTTCGGATTCTCGTGGTAAAAATTTCAGCTTTTGAACCTTCGTAGAAAAAAATTTATAGCGAAAATGCCACGATGTCCTGTTTGGAGCAGCAAAACCCTAAAATCCAAAGCTCTGATACCAAATGTTATGAAACCAGCTCCAAAAATAGAAGAAAAGAGAGATCAACACCTTATAAATAAGCCACTTCGAGGGGGCAACCTTCTTTACATTACATAAATGAACAATTCTTGGATGATACAAATTTCAAAACCTCCTTTCTATATATAGGAGTCCATGGGGTCACAATATAATCCTAGCCGACCTTACAATAATAATGTAAGGGCACAACCATAACAAATGGGGCACAATAATAACAATATGGGGGCTACAGGCGTATAACAATAACAATAATGGGGCTACACTAACAACAATAAGAGGATACATGAGATGTTATCTAGCACATTTGAGATGAAGGACACGGGGACTAATACAACATTGTATATGAATGACTGGAGAGCATAAGAATACAATTGACAAATAGCAGGTCCAAGCTAATGAGCAAAAACCTACGTTGCAAGGAAACGTGGGTTCGGGGATGGGATTGTGTACGTCATTTTTGAAACAGGGTGCATGGGTTCGTTGGGGGTATATTATAATTTATATATAATATATAAATATTATTTTATAAATTATAATATATATTAATTTGTATATTTTCCAACTTTAAACAAGAAAACTAAAATATTTATGATTTAAACTTTAAAGATTTAAACATGCACATCATTGAACACTCAACATTCACATTGAATTTCAAAATTCATAGTTTGATATCAAGTGCAAATTGGACTTTACATATTAATAAGAATCATGATATATATCCATTGTCATACTACATTCAAAATTTGCCTTAAGGCATCTCCAAACATGAACTTGGAAATTTCAAAATACTTTGCAACTGGGAAACAACAACAAACACATGGTTATTGGTTCCAATCAAACACAGCTATTTGTGAAAAAGGAGCAGAGAAAGTTTTCCATAAATTGTCGATGGCCTTGATTTTGCATCTTGTTTAAAATCAATGTGCAGGGCCCTGACCTCAACAGAATTTAGGGAATTGGTTTAGCAACCGGTAATTGTTAGTTATAAAGTTATATGACTGGCTTCAAACCTTTGACATGTCCTTCAGACTTCTAAATCTGACTAGTTAAAACTCGGGTAAGAAAGAAGGTGGGCATATGAACCTCCGATGGCATTGATCAAGCAGTTTGGAATGTTTAAAGCATTGTCACTGTGTCAAATTTAATTTGATGCAATTCCAAATAGCTTTTATGTTTCTGGCTGATTGCAATTAAAGGGCTTTCACTAGATCATTTAATAAATTAATAGGACTGTTTAGTTAAAAATTTAGTTTTGCAAACATTGAATGTTATTAATATTTTGAGAATTGAATGACAAAATTGATATGGACAGATGCTTGATACTTGGGCGAGGAGGATACGATTTTTTTCTGGTGCAAAATGGAATGTAAGGGTGTGGTTGCCAATACATGAAGGTGTGTGTAGACCTGGAGCAGAGTCTACGACAAAGTATGGAGCAAAGTCTGCGACAGAGTATGGACAGAATGCAGAATAAATAGTGATGTTGTGCACACAGTGACAGAAATCATGCCGCAAGCAACCCAGAAAAGTTAAAACTCAAGAGTCGAGCTACCTGTCAATCTTAAGCAATGATTGCATATCTGTGGGACCCAAGAACGCCCGTTGTCTCAAACTGGATGCCCGTCATCTCAAACTGGAAGCCTGTCGTCTCAAGAAATATTGTCGTCAACCATTGAAGAGTGAACACAAGCAAATACGATTTTAGCCTTCAGGTTTTACGACTTAAACCTTTACATTGGTCTTTTTGACTTTCAATGCTTTTTTTTTTAAATTAAATTTTTAATTGTAAGATTGTGGCACACAAACCTGAAGAACCTGAATTATGGGTTCCACGTACCCATTAGCGGGGTTCTCCGTACCATAAAAGGAAAACGCACCCAAATTTTTTTAGTGGAGAACCCAGTTCTTGACTGAAGAACCCGGTTCTTATGGGTTCATTTCAGAAAACCCGTACCTAAATCCAGTTCCTGGGGATGAGAATTGTTGAGATTTTGGGGTAATATCGGGTGTGCTCTAGCTCTGAAACTTTGTGGAGGGGCTGGAACACATGAGATCTCCAAGACCCAGAAAGCGTTTGGAGAAATTCCATCCGATGTAATACTTATTCAAATAATTATATTTTTTAATGGGAACCATAAGTCTTAACTTAGGGAAATTAAAAAATTAAAGTGAATTAATTTACACGTGATGAAATGTTCTAAGTGACGTGGATCAAGCATTCTTCTAATCTTAGCAGTCGATTAGAGATTAGATCACAGTCGTTGGTTTCCCAACGAGAAAAGTATGAAGGAAAGGCTTGGGATCAATTGGAGGACACACACATAGCAGAAGCACTGAAGTTAAGTCGAATTTCTAGGGCGGGGTTTGCTGAGGAATTCGAAGTGAGTTTGCAGTGCAGTGAGGGGCAGAGATCGACAAGGGATGGTCTAATCCAAAGTCGAGAATACAGCAGCAGAGAGGCAGTATTGTACCAAGCAGTGCAGAGGCCAGCCAGGACCACACAGAGGCAGCGTAAGCCCAGTCAGGTGATGCAGGCCCAACTAGGGTAGCGCAGGGGCAGCAGAGACCCGACCAGGGTGACGCAGACCCAGCCAGGGCAGCGCAGCACCAGTCAAGGTGACGCAGTGGGTACGCTGGCTAATAGAGGTTGACGCAGGGGCTGGAGAGGCAGCATTAGGGTTCCAGTGGGCCAAAAAGGGCTCGTTATCTGTAATTCCCAACTGAGGGTGTGATTCAGCCATATTTTATGTCTCTGAGTGAAAAGGTACAACTGTCGTGTAATTTCTCTGTAAGGCAAACCATTTCTGGTGCCCAGAATGTTGTATTTAGATTCTGCATAATAATAAAACCCTCTAGAGTTGTTGCACTGGTTTTCCTGCATTAGGTTTTTCCGGGGACATTTGTCCGAAAAACTTGTGTGTCAGTTTGTCATATGTGCGTGATGTTCAGTAAAATGATCTGTAGTTTTGTAGACTGCTATTTGTGTTTACTTCGCTATTTTTTTGAATATTCAGTTAAATAACTTGTATAATAAATCAAGTAAGAGAAGTAAATCAATAGTTAGCAGTAGGGTTTCTATATTAAGGATTCAGAAATTTTCACATGGTATCAGAGCATTGCAGATCAAGTTTATCCATCAACAAAGCGGCTGAAGATATTGACTACAAGAAGGGCAGTTGAAGCATCACAGATTCGAAAAAGGCAACACAAAACCAGAGGGATAGCAGACCCTGCAAGGGTGACACAGAGTCAATTTTCTCATGCAGAGGCTGACGCAGAACCAGGAGGGTGATGTAGTCCGAGTTGGTGAGTTGTTGTGCAGTTTGCCGAGACTAAAAGTGCATTTTTTGATATTCAGAAGTTGTTGGTGTGGCACAGGTTCTGTCGGTGCAGAACAGTGCCTAGCAAAGGTGACAAAAAGCGAGGGGAGAACAATCGCTCAACAGATTCTCTAGCAAAGGAATCTAAGTTTGATCAAGAGGAGCGATCATAGAGGACTGATTCGTCAGAATTGGTGAAGGATTTCCGAGAGGGAAATCAATTGTCAAAGGGAGCACGTTCTCTAGAGGGGTTCTTTCGCCAAGAAGCCCAGATCTAGTCTTTTGCTAATTATAGCAACGACAGAAGAGAGAAGAGTTTGTGTTTTGACAGATTGAGCAGAGATGGTTTCTCATGGACTGATAGATCAGGATAGGTTGGACGGTGTGTCCAACTTTGTCATCTGGAGGGCTAGAATCCTGACTGTCCTGGATGAGTATGGCATCAAAGACCATGCAGAAAATGTCCTAGTTGTTCCAACCGATGCAGATCCCTTGAAGAAATTCAACGAGAATCAAGCGTGAGCTAAGCACTTGATCATGGATGGAGTAAAGGATCACGTGGTCCCACATATTGTCGAGAAGAAGATGGCAAATGAGGTGGACAGCATTAAACATGATGTATCAGGGAAGCTCTGTCCAGAGGAAGATGCTTCTGGAGAATCAAATGCGGTTGTTCCAGATGCAGAAATTGATCCCTTCCTCTTTAGACTGCAGATTGTCTGTGATCAGTTGATTGCCATGGGGTCAACTCCGGATGAAGGGCTCATGGTGAGGATTGCCTTGAATGCAGTCACCGATGAATGGGAGACATTTGTCCAAAGCATCTTGGGCAGAGCAGCGCCACCATCCTGGGTGGACATGTGGGCAATCCTCTGTCAGGAGAAAATAAGGAGGATAACCAAGAAGAAAAACAACAGTGGAGGATTCAAGGTGAAGAAAGAGGAGGAGGAAGATGCAGCCCTTGCATCTAAGGGACAGAGGCAGCAAGGGAAGAAGAAGAAGGACCTCTCCAAGGTCCATTGCTTCAGATGTGGTGAACTTGGACACTTCGCCAACACTTGTCCTAAGCGGAAGGACAGAGAAGCATATGATTCTTGTGAAAAATCCTAGATCTGGATTCCTACTGTAACATATCTGAATTACTTCTATTATGCTTCATAATTATTTCATTGTTGTGAAATATCAAATTAATTTCTGAAGTAGTCTACACAAATAATGTTGCGGAAATAAATCTAAGTGTTGAAACAATCTGAACAAAATACAATGAAAAACATCCACATGTGACAGAGTTATATTTTGACTAGAAAAACCCAACTTGGGAAAACAGGTGTAGCAGATCTGAGGGTTTGTATTATTAAGAAGCAGAATCTTGAATACAACTAGGGTGCCAACATCCGGAAAACCCTTCAGAGAAATCTAGACAGAAAATGTAATTGTGAGATATACCTCACTCTTTAAGTCTTCTGCTGATCTAAAACAGTGTTGGTGAAGCCCTCACTGCCTCTGCGTGATTGCCTACGCTAGAACTGCGTAAGCCTGCGTGAGCAAGCTTGAGGAACTGCGTCACCCCTTTTTGCAACTGATCTAGCTAAACTGAGACTGGATTTTGCCCTCTCGACTCAGAAACCCCAACCTCTAGCTATCTCTGAATTGACTCCAAGAGACACTGCGTTGCTTCTGCATGATTTTCTGCAGGGACTCACCTCTTCAGAAAACTACGTTGTCTCTCTCTGCGTCACCTCTGTCTCTCTCTGAAATGCAGTCCTAGTCCTCCTGACCAATCTTTGCTTCTGCTCCTCTCTGGATCTAATCACTGAATCACAATCACTTAGCAAACCCTACCCTAGTGATTTGATTCTTGATCAAAAGCTATGTCTCCTCACACAAATTCGAAAAGGCTCAATGGCTCAAGTGTCACACTGTGTTTTCCATAGGCCCCTCGCCCTCCTTCTTATATTCTTCTGTTGAACCTTGAACGGCCAAGATTAAAACATACTCGAGGGCTAAGATTAACTTGGAGGTGATCCATGACTTTATCTAGAACAAAGTTGCGGGGGAGCGCTCCCCCCTATCGAACCCACTCCTGAAGCACGCTCCCTCGAACCCGCTCTCGGAGCACACTTTTAGAGCGAATGCTTAGAGGGTGATATTAATGACAAAGATCCCTATACAAATGTAGAGGTAATGATAAAGATACCTCTGGTTCAATCTATATTTTTATGTTTTTTATGTCTAATTCATCATTCTACATGCTTTTGTTGACATATATGCATCAAAAGATAATATATATATATATATATATATATATTATAAAAAAATGCTCCCGGACCGAGAGCTTCTAAAAATGGCACTCCCGCTCCCGCTCCCAAGTAACCTTGATCTAGAAGATTCACAATTAGTCTAATTAATTCCCTTTAATTAATCAGTTTCCCTAAGTTTATACTTAGGAAAACATTAAAAAATGATTAATTATTTTAATTAAACCATCTCTAAGTAGAATTTTCCAAAACCATTTCTGGGTTTTATGGAATACATGTGTCCTAGCCTATATACAAAGTTACAAGGCTAGAGCACATCCGATGCTACCATAAATCAACACTTCCTCTTATCGAGGGAAGTGCTCTAGCAAAACAACTCAATGTGCTGCTCTGATTTCTGGAACCTCTGCTGCTATGTTGTTGATGTTGCTCACCAACACTGCACAAAAAGAAAAAAAATGCTGCAACTGTACAACTGATGACTCTGCATGTTGCTGCCAACTGCCACTGTACTGCAACTCCCTCTGAATTCTACAACCAAGCTACTGCACTATGTGAGCACTGCTCTACACTGCGTGAGCGCTAGTCTGCACTGTGCTACCCCTCTGTGCACTGCACTGCTACTACTGCTCAACCACTGCTGCTACTGCATTGTTGCTTCAGAAAAACATCTGAAATCTGACAAGTAGATCTGCAACTGAAAAACAAGACTAATTGTTGCTAGTTTTTGCACTATCTCTTTGAAAATACTGCGTTGTTGCTGCTCTGCACTACTTGAGCACTACACTGCACTGCGCTGCACTAGTGTGCATTGCGCTATTGCTGCTCAACTGCTGATGTTGCTGCTCCCTCTCTACGTTGATCGGGCTCTAGTACTGCTAGCCATTGCACTGTCTTCTCATTTTCCGCTGCAACTATCCATCCTGCTACTGTCTTTAGGCTGTCGTAGCTCACATGTGATCCAAGAGTTCAAAAATACTCAAGGATCCCGCCTCCTTATAGATTCTGGATCTACAACTCCAAGTCAGCCGACTTTCTCCTTTCGGAATGTGAGCTAACATAGCACAATATTTTTCTCCCTCAATCTTGGCAGCTCCTGCTTGTGGATCTTTATTCTCCTCTTTATCCTTTTCTTAGGAGGACACTATGTGGCATAATGCCCCATTTCCCCACACCGGAGGCACACTTGATCTTGGACAGATCTTTCTTCTTCTGCTTCTGTTGCCCTTTTGATGCAAGGGCAATGTTATCTTCTTCCTCCTTCTTGACCTTTGAACTGCTACTGCCATCCTCCAAGTGAATCTTTAGGAGATCTCTCATCAACTCTTCTTGCTGTAAGGCTGCCCACATCGCTTCCCATCCTTTAAGTCTTTCTCTGCCCAATATACTTTGGACAAAGACCTGATATTCCTCTAAAACAAAGTTCAGAGTGAGTCTTACTAGCTCTGAGTCTCTAGGAGTCGATCCTACTGCAGACAGTTGATCTCAGTTTTCCTGAATCTGAGACAAGAAGGAGTCAAAATGGTCTCCCTTCTTCATCCTGATATTCCGCATCTTCTCTTCAAGGTACATCTTCCGCTGCTCGGAAGATCCTTGGTAAAGCTTTTCTAGCCCTACCCACATCTCCCTAGCAGTGGTCTTTGCTGCTATGTGGGGTACGATATGATCCTTTACACCATCTAAGATCAATCGCTTGGCTCTTGCCATATTCTTCTTGAATTGCCTCAGGTGTGCTGCATCAAGAGGTTCTGCAACTGCACTATCTATGAGGGCTTTCAGATCATGCTTATTAAGGAGAAACTCAATCCTTGATTTCCAAATAGCATAATTGGAGGCAACCTCCAATCTATCTTGGTCATGCAGTCCATTGCTGGCCATCTCCTCAACTTGTCGAAATCTTCCTCTAACCCTTTGCTCAGCTAGACTTACGCACTCCTTAAGGAGTAAGTGACTGCTTCTGCTGCTGCATGGGAAAAGGTTGAGTTTCTTTGAGTAAGAAACCCTCTGAGGTCAAGAAATCCCCAACTGTGTTTTTCAGAAATTTTTTGACACTTATGCACCAACTCTTACTGTTGTGCAGTAACTGCGTCCTTCAGCTACGTTGATCTGCTACGCTACTTCTGCAACTGAAAAAGCTTACCCCTCTGTCAAATCTCTCAGAGGGAGCCTTTTCTGCGTTGGAATGCCCTCCTGGCCTGGACAGCATAATTTCTAGAAGTCTGTTGTTGCTTACGCAGATCCCAGACTCTTCAGCGCTGATCTGCTGGTTCACTTGTGTTTCACCTGCACTTCAACTTGAATAAGCTCTGATGCCATGTGAAAAATCCTAGATCCGAATTCCTACTGTAACAAATCTGAATTACTTCTTCTATTATGTTTCATAATTATTTCATTACTGTGAAATATCAAAGTAATTTCTAAAGCAATCTACACAAATAATGCTGCGGAAATAAATCTAAGTCTTGAAACAATCTAAACAAAATACAATGAAAAACATCCACATGACACAGTTATTTTTGGACTAATTCCCCGGAAAAACCCAACTTGGGAAAACCAGTGTAGCAGATCTGAGGGTTTGTACTATTAAGCAGCAGAATCTTGAATACAACTAGGGTGCCAACATCCGGCAAACCCTTCAGAGAAATCTAGACAGCAAATGTAACTGTGAGATATACCTTACTCTGCAAGTCTCCGACTGATCTAAAACAGCGCTGGTGAAGCCCTCACTGCCTCTGCGTGATTGCCTACGCTGGAACTGCGTAAGCCTACATGGGCAAGCTTGAGGAACTATGTCACCCCTTTCTGCAACTGATCTAGCTAAACTGAGACTGGATTTTGCCCTCCCGGCTCAGAAACCCCAGCCTCTAGCTATCTCTTAACTGACTCCAAGAGACACTGCGCTGCTTCGGCGTGATTTCCTACAGGGACTACGTCACCTCTTCAGAAAATTGCATTGTCTATCTCTGCGTCACCTCTGTCTCTCTCTAAAATGCACTCCTGGTCCTCCTGACCAGTCACTGCTTCTGCCCCTCTCCGGATCTGATCACTGAATCACAATCACTTAGCAAACCCTGCCCTAGTGATTTGATTCTTGATCAAAAGCTGTGTCTCCTCACACAAATTCGAAAATGCTCAATGGCTCAAGTGTCACATTGTGTTTTCCATAGGCCCCTCACCCTCCTTCTTAGCTCAAGTGTCACATTGTGTTTTCCATAGGCCCCTCACCCTCCTTCTTACATTTTTTTGTTGAACCTTCAACGGCCAAGATTAAAACATAATCAAAGGCTAAGATTAACTTGGAGGTGATCCATGACTTTATATAGAAGATTCACACTTAGTTTAATTAATTCCCTTTAATTAATCAGTTTCCCTAAGTTTAGACTTACGAAAACATTAAAAATGATTAATTATTTTAATTAAACCATCTCTAAGTGGAATTTTCCAAAACCATTTCTGGGTTTTATTGAATACATGTGTCCTAGCCTATATACAAAGTTACATGGCTAGAGCACATCTGATGCTACCATAAGTCAACAATTCCAAGGCAGCGACGGCGAAAGGGGACAGTGGTAGTGAGGATGATGTGGCCATGAGCGTTCATGTGCCTCGAGAGAAGAGGTGGGGCAATATAGATCTGTAGAGCAGCTACAGATGGTGGCAGGATCCTTGAGGTGCCCAAACTCTTGGATCACATACGACTACGAGCTATGGGAGCCTTAAGACAGTAGCAAGATGACTGGAGTCAGTGGGTTCAGAAGATCATGGAGAAGCAAAGGCAGTGCTGGGAAGTTGAAGTCTGGAGCAACATAGAGGAGAGGCAGCAGCAGCACAGAGGCTGATGGGATTTCAGCAGTGCAGTACAACAGACAGCGCAGTGCTTCAGAGAGACAGAGCAGAGCAGCAACAGAGGGTGCTTCAGTGATGATAAAATTTGGGTACCAGAGAACAAGTGGTTCCCTAAGGCTTTGATCTTTGGCCTAGGGAAAAGTGTACAAATGTATTTATCCTTTTCTCCTAAAGTGACTTTATAAGTGGTAAAATCAAATCTAATTTAAAAGTGACTTTACAAGTGATAAAGTTATAAGTCTAATTTTAAAGTGACTTTATTAAAGTCAATGTGAAATTAGAAAGTGAAAAAGTGACTATGGAAATAAAAGGCTAAGTGGGTCTTTATTTAAGTGGGGTGAATTAAAAAATAGAAACTGAGAATTATATGCACATTTAATCTTAACCCTTGATCTAAAGTTATCTCAGCCATTGGATTTAGGGATTCCCCAAAAATCACTTAGGGTTAGGTTAAAGGAGGAAAGAAGAGAAAAGGTCATTCAGTCTTTCATGAGCAGATTGAGAGAAAGAGAGAAGGAGAGCAAGGAGAATTTCTGAGCAAAGAGAAAGAAGGAGAGCAGCGCCTTGGCACATTTACCGAGGCAACATTTATTTCAGCAAATCTATACAGCAGAATAGAGGCACGATTTTCAAGGCAAGTGGAATGAAAATCGAGGAAGAGGGGCGCATTTATTGCTACATTTTCGGCACAGAAATCGAGGTGCATACAGCAAGGTTTAGACACACATTTCGAGGTAGTCCGTATTGCTGGTTTTGGCATGCATTTCCATAAATCCATACTGTTGTTTTTGGCACAGAAATCGAAGAGTCTGTATAGATGTTCTGGCACAAATTTCTAGGTTTTCCGTACAACAACTAATGTTGTACTTTTCGCTGTAAAATTTATGTTTTGTTGTTGGCACAAATTTCGAGGTGGAGGACAAGCACGAAATTCATGATAAGTAAAAATTTGTGGTTGCTGGAATTTTTACTTTGTATTTCATTTCTTTGTAAAAGCATTATTCAAAAATAAAGAAGAGCTCTCGAACTGGTTTTCCCCAAGAGTTGTAGAGGGTTTTTCCAGGGTCATATTGACCAAAAATCAGCGTGTTATTTTTCTGTGTGGTTGTTATAATTTCCTGTGTTTTATTTTTGCAATTTCCAGCACTATGAAATTCCTGAATTTTTGTTTTCAGAAACTAATTTCATTTCCAGAATTTTGAATGTATGTTTATGGGAATGGGAATTTAACTATATGGGAGTGATAAGGTGAAACTGAAAACCGGAGTGGGGTCTAAAATTTCTATATGGTATCAGAGTTTGGGTGGCTGTGTAATGTTCTCATTTTTGGTATCACCCGTGACAGGGCTAGGAGGGACTTCCAGAGTTAGGAGCAGACAGGTCACATGTACAGATTCGTGCTATCAGTGGGCTCAGGAGCTTTTCAGAGCTGGAGGCATTCGCTTGATATACTCCATCATCCGAGCAGTCTGGCTTTCGTTCCGATGCATTCCGATAACTTTCGGAATTTTGAGTTATTTATGGACTTAACTCAGCTGATTATGCTCAAGGTGGCATTTCGGGAGGAATATACAATGGAACACCTTAGTGTAATAGCTCATCGGAACCGGGACGAGGAGACCTACACGATGGGACAGTTAGACAGAGATTTCAGTGACCGGAGGAGGCGTGGTAGCCGATATACCCTTTTCTGCATTAAAAAGGAATATTTTATAATATTTTAATAAAAGAGAAAAGTGCTCCATAAATAAAATAATGCTCTAGAAGGCTCCAAGGGGATCTATAAAAGAAAGGGAGGAGGTCATTGGGAGACACCTTTGGAATAGATCATTTGCTTGTGTATGAGAGGTTTGAGGACGTGGTTCTCTACTTCAGCCGTAGCCCCAGGACGGAAACCCTCGGGTGATTTGTGAGTGTTGGACGAAAACCCAACTCTCTTGAGGAGACTTCACTTAGGAGTTTCACAGAGCTTCAGAGTTTGGTGTGAGGATCATTCAGATCTTCAACTTGGGCTTCATCATTTCAGTGGGTTCAGTGTCAGCTGTTGCCGGAGGGAGAGTGCAGCAGCTCAGTTTGTGGCCAGCGCAGTTCAGCAGCTTATCTTGGCGGCCAATTTTCTATCTCAGCTCTTCTTGGGTCAGATCTATATGTAAACCCCTGTTTATTATCTATAATAAAAGCTGAGATTTCTCTTCTATTCTATATGGTATTGGATTGCAGTGTTTCCTGTCTTTTAATTTTACATGGCAATCTTCTGTTGAATGAATGATTATTTTACGGCAAATTGTGGTATTCAGTATTTTTCTGCATTTTAGTTAAAATATCCCATCCGGGATATTACAGTGGTATCGGAGCCTTGGTCTTGGCTCAGCCGCGGGGTTTCAGTGGAGGATTTCGGATCTTATTATAGTTTCAGCTTCAAAGAGAGTTCCAAGGGTTTTATTTTGAAGAAATTTGAAGTGCTTGCTCATTGTGATAATTCTGGAGGAAATTATCTTATCTGTTCTATGAACTCTCTGCTGCATAAGGGTAACCACATTTTATTCTGATTCTGCATGTTGGATTAATAATCATTTGACAAATTAATGCTTCAGCCTCCGAAAGCAACGCACAAGTGGGGACCGCATTCCATTTCCTGTAGTGAGTTATTTGTGGAGGCCATTCTATTATTTGTGCAGCGTTTGAATATGTGCGCAATATTTATTAGGGCCGAGATTTTGTTTCAAAAGGCAGATCTTAATAGGAATTGAATGTCGTCGAAGAGTTGCAGCGGGTGTAAATAGTGTTGGTCACCACCCCAATCTTCAACGTCAAAGGCAAGACAGCATGGGTTGTCTGATATTGAAAGGGTTGAATTACTTTGGTGCCGGAAGCAGAGGCAACGACAATCATATTCGTGTGGGTAGGAGCAGAGATCAAAGACATCGAACCTCAGAAGGGTAGGCGATTGTAGTGGAGCCGCAATAATAATACGATGCATGAAGTGTCGGCCAGTTGAGCCGCTCAGTTGCTGGGCGTAATGCCATAAAATCCATAAATGCGTGGAATTATACAGAGTCTGCGTGGAGCCAGAAAACACGCTATATGAATTAACGACTCATTGCAGGAGCTGCGGATTTGATGTGGCCCAGGTTGAAAGCCATCTTCCTAAGCATTTGAAGCCAGCAGAAATTCTGCAATTAACAGAGTCGAGAGTTGTGCAAAATTTCAATTGAGCCATTGCGATCGCTGTGGGAACGAATTCAAGCGTCGAGCCAATATTAAATTGCTGGAGCCGCCACAGTCAATGCGTAAACTAAAGTCGAGTCACCCGTCTATTGCTCTGGTGAGCGATTGAGGATGTATCCTTCATAGCCAGCGTGTGAATGGTGATTTTGGCGATTGAACATTCTCAGAAAAGAAGACGCCATTAAAGTATGATGCCGACAAATCTGTCCAACCGTTGATTGGCTGGCAATGCACTCAAATTCCGTGGGAATCGGTTCCAGGAAATTCGAGGGGAAAGCCGTTTGGCATATTACAAGGTCTGGCGTGATCAGAGAGTGGAATTCCTTTTTATTGGAAGCCGACTACGTATGTTGAGGAACACTATGGGAGTATAATTTCCCATTACCGAGAGGGTAATACACAGTGAATTAATTGGACGAAGGCTGCAGATTTTGGAAGCTTAATTGCATGCACCAGCAAGCGTAATCACTTTTGGGTGTTGGGGTTCGATTCTTGCACTGAATATTCCAGCATTTCCAAAGAAAACAGTCTGGCTGAATTTAAATTGAAGGTCGATTTCTCAAGAAGAAGGGCCTGCGTCTTCTCAAAACTCCAATGGTATTGCATGCTGTGAGCAAACACTTATGGCTGAGCACATTTCTGGAGCAATTATGTTGGTGTAGCAGAAGGTAGAAACCACCAATGCTCGAGTTGCACAAGGGACTGATTTTCAAGTTGAAGAGGCACACCACTGTGTCACACCAGGTTCTTCTAACCCATTATATTTTAATGTAGTTGCACAGTGAAGAGGACTGCTCTTGTTGTTTTCATTACAGTACAATTTATGTACTAGCACTCGGGTAAAATTCTGAGCCATTAAATGTGAACACGTTGGAAGTCGTCTTGGAAGGCCTACTGTTCACTGTGTACATCTGTTTGAAGCTAAAACATCTACAGTATTGCATAACTGAACTGTTTGATGAAAATGACCACATAAAACTTTATGACAAACTGAGAAATTTATTGAGAAAATTGAGGGTCTTCTAATAGAGAACTTTACAGCATGCTGCTAACCATGTATTGTTGAAAGACAATTAATTCTTGTCCATGAGATCAGACTTATGTCACAGAGGTAAGAAGGCTTGAGTGAGCTAGTCATTATTGTTACTATTGTTGTGTTGTTGTCCTCATTAAGCCTAAACCATGGAGGAATTCATAAACAGATTGAAGAAAATGAAAATAGAGGTTGGTTCCTTAAACCACCATGCATCAGGAAACCCAAAAACTAATCAGAACAGCAGACCCTTCTCCAAGAAGGTACATAAATTGCTCCAACAAGAGCATCCAAGGAATTTGCAGAAGGAGGAAGAAGTGGGAAATTGGCTGTATGTACAGGGGATGGACTTGAAGAGTGGAAGATTAGGGGATGACTTGCCCATGTTAGAGGAGCTGGAATCCTGTCTCTCAAAGGTACAGCAATCTGATTGGTGTTTGAATTGGGCTTTGGAGCCATCTATGCTTGCATTGATACAAGCCAGATTCTTGGAACATCCAAGTGAGAGAGTCCAGCAGATAGTTGCCTCTTGTTTCAGCGATATCTTGAGGATAACAGCACCCTTCCCTCCCTACAATGATGATATTATGAGAAGAATTTTCAGATTGATAGTAGGAACCTTTCAGGATTTGGACACTTGTGCAGGGTC
The DNA here is from genome assembly GCA_034641835.2 of Pinus albicaulis. Classification (NCBI taxonomy): domain Eukaryota; kingdom Viridiplantae; phylum Streptophyta; class Pinopsida; order Pinales; family Pinaceae; genus Pinus; species Pinus albicaulis. Next base: position 567,819,044 of record CM076576.1, read on the forward strand.
TACATTTGGGAGGAAGCTTAAGGTTCTAGAAGTCATGGCTATGGCCCGAACTTATGAGGTCATGATCGATCTTGAGTGTGATGACCTGATTTTGCAGATGTTCCGATGCTTCTTTAGCATTAGGAAACATCATCCTGATACTGTCATAGCACACATGCAGTCCATCTTGTCGTCATGTATGAGAGACCATGAGACCATTTGCCGGAAGTTGCAGACTAGGTTGCTGAGCATTTGGAGGAGAAAGCGGTTGGTCTCACCTGCTGCATATGAGCTAGCCCAAGGGCTAGCTGAGCAGAACATTGAGTTTCTCAGGAGACAGTTGACCAGGGAGGAGCGGCTCCAGTTTGGTAGGTCATGCAGCAAAAATGAGTTGAGGAGGAAGGGACTTTGCTTCATTTGCAAAGAACCTTGGGGGCCTAATCACTCATGTTTGAGAGATGCAGATGAGGTGGCAGAGCTAGAGCAGGTAGACATTCCATCCGTATGCCAGGGTGAGGGCTCTTCTTCATATAAGTCCATGGGATCAGTTGAGGATGCTTCTGGGGAGCGAGAGCAGCCGTGCAGAGATGATGACAGTAGACCGGAGCTGTATTCCAGTATGCAGGGTGAGCAGTCAGGGGACTGTATAGGTGATACTCTGGGTGATGAGTCACTTGTGACGATTCAGCCAGAGCAGCATATGATGGAGCCTGAGTTAGCAGAGGAGGATATTATTCACATCAGGCAGGATGTTCCTTTGGGGGAGATCCAGATGGGCGCCCACATTGAGCCTATGATGGATATGCAGCTAACATTGGGGTCAGCCTTTGAGGAGGAGCAGTCAGATGCACAGACACCAGTTGCAGATCCATATCCTCTAGAGATGTTGGAGGTCGATGGGATAGTTCTGCAGGGAGCTAGGGGACAGCAGGAGTTATCCATCTTTGGGCCGACACATTGATGAGGTACAGACTGATGTACATACAGTTGGTCGGGCTGCAGCACTTTCGATGAGTAGTACTCTCCAGGAGTACATCGATGGGGCTTGCAGCATGTCTTGCCCACTTTGGCCCACTATAGAGAGAGGGGCTTCCTTCTACAGGCAGCTTCCATTGGTAGACAGGGAAGAGCAGTGGGAGTTGATTACAGGCTGGCAGCAACACCCTGGGCGTGTTCCATGTGTGGTTGTTGCTACATTGGATTCTTCTTCCAGGATGGACTGGCGGGAGATCATGAGTTGGTACCCTCTTGATGGTATGGTATTTGTCATGGCGAGCACAGTGGAGCAGGGGCCCTTAGACACAGTAGATGTTACAGATTCCAGTTGGCAGGAGGGCACCGGTTGTCGTTGCTTCAGGACTCCTTCCCGATTTCAGGAGAACAGGATCGGCATGGGATTGAGTCAGGACTTGGATTGGAGAGAGGTGATGAGTTGGTATGCAGTTGGTGGGGCAGCATATGCAGTTACAGGTACAGCACAGCAGGAGCCCGGGAGCATTGATGCTTGCTGGTGGGCTTCACCTCTGAGAGCATCAGCTATATCCAGAGACAGTGCGCAGCCTGAGCCGTGGGACTTGGGCGATGATTGGCCATGGTGGCATTGGGATCCGGGAGGATTGTTTGTTGACTGGGACAGAGAGAGATCAGTTTGGGATCCCGGCATTGAGGGGTCTGTTTCGAGAGGTTGGACACAGGTGCATAGCAGCACCCCAAGGTTGGTATGGGATCCAGGCATTGGGTCTGAGATGCAGCGGGCCAACAGAGTGGCCCACATATTTCGATTGCTTGAGGGCAAGCAATCTTGGGGCGAGAGGTCTGTAATGTTCCCATTTTTGGTATCACCCGTGACAGGGCTAGAAGGGACTTCCAGAGTTAAGAGCAGACAGGTCACATGTACAGATTGGTGCTATCAGTGGGCTCAGGAGCTTTTCAGAGGAGTTTTGAGGAGTTTTCATGGTGTTTGGAGGCATTCGCTTGATATACTCCATCATTCGAGCAGTCTGGCTTTCGTTCCGATGCATTCCGATAACTTTCGGAATTTTGAGTTATTTATAGACTTAACTCAGCTGATTATGCTCAAGGTGGCATTCCGGGAGGAATATACGATGGAACACCTTAGTGTAATAGCTCATCGGAACCGGGACGAGGAGACCTACACGATGGGACAGTTAGACAGAGATTTCAGTGACCGGAGGAGGCGTGGTAGCCGATAGACCCTTTTCTGCATTAAAAAGGAATATTTTATAATATTTTAATAAAAGGGAAAAGTGCTCCATAAATAAAATAATAATAAAATAATGCTCTAGAAGGCTCCAAGGGGATCTATAAAAGAAAGGGAGGAGGCCATTGGGAGACATCTTTGGAATAGATCATTTGCTTGTGTATGAGAGGTTTGAGGACGTGGTTCTCTACTTCAGCCGTAGCCCCAGGACGGAAACCCTCGGGTGATTTGTGAGTGTTGGACGAAAACCCAACTCTCTTGAGGAGACTTCACTTAGGAGTTTCACATAGCTTCAGAGTTTGGTGTGAGGATCATTCAGATCTTCAACTTGGGCTTCATCATTTTCAGTGGGTTCAGTTTCAGCTGTTGCCGGAGGGAGAGTGCAGCAGTGCAGTTTGTGGCCAGTGCCGTTCAGCAGCTTATCTTGGTGGCCAGTTTTCTATCTCAGCGCTTCTTGGGTCAGATCTATATGTAAACCCCTGTTTATTATCTATAATAAAAGCTGAGATTTCTCTTCTGTTCTATATGGTATTGGATTGCAGTGTTTCCTGTCTTTTAATTTTACATGGCAATCTTCTGTTGAATGAATGATTATTTTACGGCAAATTGTGGTATTCAGTATTTTTCTGCATTTTAGTTAAAATATCCCATCCGGGATATTACAGGCTGAAAAGTGTAGTTTGGGACAGCAAGTGAAAAATTACAGCAAGAAATTTTCACACAGAAAACTGAACCTTTACCACAGATTTGAAAACTTCAATTTGCTAGGATAGCAAGCATGTCTTTGGGCTTGAGGGTGGAGGATAGGTTGGATGGGCAGAGCAACTATAGTGCATGGAGGGAGAGAATCCAGAGCATCTTTGAGGAGGCAGAAGTCTGGGGCATAATGGTTCACACCACACAGCACCCAATAGCAGCACCTGCTGACCCTATTCAGTTGGCTAATTTTAACAAGAAGAATGTCAAGGGAAAAAGACTGGTTCTGGGTGGTGTTAAAGACAATGTCATTCCTCATGTGAGAGGAAAGACATATGCACATGAGATGTGGACAACCTTGACCAAACTTTACCAGAGCACAAATGAAAACAGGAAAATGGTCCTAAGGGAGACGCTGGAGGCCATTAAAATGGATAAGACTGATGGTGTTACAGCATACCTCACAAAGATCACTTCTGTGAGAGATGAGTTACCTGCTGTTGGAGAGACCATTCCACCCACTGAGTTGGTGTGGATTACAGTGAACGGTCTTCCCAAGACTTGGGAGAGTTTTGTGGATGGGATTGTTGCACAGGAGAACCTTCCCAGCTGGGAGAGGTTGTGGGATGATTGCATTCAGAATGAGATCATAAAGAACCATCTTGGGGCAGCCAAACAGATAGAGGAGGATGACAACGTAGCATTGTTAGCAAGGGGCAAGAAGGGCAAAGGAAAGAAGCAAGCTTCCACAAGTGGTGGTGGGAGCGAAGGCAAAGGTAAAGGTAAGCAGGTAAACAAGGAGAAGGATTATTCCAAAGTTAAATGTTGGAATTGTCAGAAGTTGGGACACTATGCAGTTGTGTGTCCGGAGAAGAAGAAGGGAAAGGACAAGACCATGGCAGCGTCAGCAGAAATAGAGGACTTCTCAGAGAGCTTTGACCGGGAGTTTGGGTTCATAGCTTGTGAGTCCACTAGTGCAAGATCGCCTGCCACACAGGTTGAGAGGGAGCATGCAATTCCATCCACTAGCGGAGCATCTTCAGTTATTTGGTATGTTAACAGTGGGGCTTCCCGTCATATGACAGGAGTCCATGAGTACTTCTCGGAGCTTTCAGAGAGTGGCACTGATATATAGGTAGTACTCGGAGACGATAGCATTGTTAGAGCAATCGGTGTGGGGACATTGACATTTGATAGGGAACCCAAACCTCCCTTGAAAGTGTCGGATGTTCTATATGTGCCAGGGATGAAGAAGAACCTTATATCCGTTTCAACATTAGAGGACAGAGGGTATGAGGTGTTGTTCAGGAGAGGACAGGTGCTTATATATCCCAGGGGCGCTCCAGCTGACTCAGCTAGAGTGATTGGTGTGCGCCATGCCAAGGTGTACAAGTTTTCATTTCAGCCCCATGTGGCATTGAGCAGTAGTACCAGCAGCAGAGCTAGCAGTTCAAATTTGTGCGAGAATTGGCACCACGGGATGGGGCACATGTATCATGGGGCCTTGAGGACATTGCGGGAGATCACCACAGGTGTGCCAAATTTCAGTTATGATCACCTTGATACATGCAGAGGATGTGTTATGGGAAGTTTGCCAAATCCGCTTTTCCCAGCAATGACAGGAGATCGACAGGGATTCTTGATTTGATTCATACCGATGTGCTCGGTCGGATGTCTCATGTATCCTTGAGTGGATACGAGTACTATGTTTTATTCATTGATGATCACTCCATGAAGACCTAGATTTATTTCTTGAAGACCAAGAGTGAGGTCTTCAAGCGGTTTCAGGAGTTCAGAGCTCTTGTGGAGACTCAGACAGGTCGAAAGATAAAGTCCCTCAAGTCAGACAATGGAGGGGAGTATACCCTTGGTGAGTTTGTTGATTATTGTGCGGAGGCAGGCATCAAGAGGGAGTTCACAGTTCCTTACAACCCCCAGCAAAACGGGGTTGTGGAGAGGAAGAACAGATCCATCGTTGGGGCTACCAAAGCCATGCTACATGATCAGGGGTTACCTTTGTTTTTGTGGGCAGAGGCCTGCAACACTGCTGTGTACTTGCAGAACAGGAGTCCACATCGTGCCTTGGGGCATGTGACTCCGAAGGAGGCTTTTTCTGGGAAGAAGCCTAATGTTGGTCACTTTCCTATCTTTGGGTGCATTACATACTCCTATGTTCCCAAGGAGAAGAGGATCAAGCTAGAGCCCACTGCAGATAAGGGCATCTTTGTGCGTTATAGTGAGACCTTCAAAGCCTTTCGGATTTATATTCCTGCAAGGAGGAAAGTTGTTGTCAGGCGGGATGTGAAGTTCGAGGAGGATAGGGATTTTAGGAGGTTATGGGAGTTAGAGTATCTAGATTCACCAGACCCTCAAGAGCAACTGATTCAGTCACAGGGATCCAATGGACAGGGATCAGGAGGTACATCGATTATAGTGTCAGGTCCTTCAGTGAGCAGTGGCTCTCAGAATCAGATAGGTGGTGCTTCAGGCAGCATGCAGAGCAGTCCACAGAGCAGTTCATAAGGTAGCCCACTGATGGACAATTAACACGGTACTTCAGCATCTACAAGCACAGGTTCAAGCATGAGGTCAGTTGGCAGGCCTTCAAGAGTTCAGGCTTCTAATGAGGATGAGGATTCTTTCACTCCAGTGGGAGAAGTGTGCTCAGGGAAGAGGAAGCCCAAGTGGCTTCAGGACACCTTGAGAGAGGCCACATCTGTTGCTAAGCCGAAGAGATAGGTTAGAGAGAGCAAACCACCTGAGTGGTTCTGTAGCTATATGGCATTGATTACTAGCATCGTTGACTTCGAGCCTTCTAGCTATGAGGAGGCAGCTAGCCAGCAGGTCTAGAGAGAGTCCATGCAGGAGGAGTATTCTTCTATCATAAAGAACGATGTTTAGGAGGTGGTGCCAAGGCCTGAAGGGAAATCAATGGTTACTTCTAGATGGCTTTACAAGATAAAGCATGTTGTAGATGGCAGCATCAAGAAGTTCAAGGCTCGATTTGTGGCTAGAGGGTTGTCCCAGGTAGAGGGAGTTGACAATGAGGAGACCTTCGCTCCCGTGGCTCGATATACTTCCATTCGCTCCATTATATCAATAGCAGTAGAGAAGGGTTGGAAGATCCACCAGATGGATGTGAAGACCGCATTTCTCAATGGCTTCATAAAAGAGGAGGTTTATATTGAGCAATCGCAGGGCTTTGAGGTGCATGGGAAGGAGTCCCATGTATGCAGACTGAAGAAGGCACTTTATGGCCTGAAGCAAGCTCCTAGAGCTTGGTACTCGAGGATTGATACGTACTTGCAAGAGTTGGGTTTCACAAAGAGTGGTGCAGATCTGAACCTATACTTTATTGTGGTAAGTGAGGAGCCTCTCATTCTGGTGATGTATGTGGATGACTTGGTCATTACAGGTGCAGAGAGACTCATAGAGGGCTGAGAGAGATCTTGCTTCAGAGTTCGAGATGAAGGACATTGGCTTGATGCATTACTTTTTGGGATTGGAGGTGTGGCAGGAGGAGGGGCATTTCTTCCTGGGACAAGGGAAGTATATTGTGGACATTCTTAGCAGATTTCACATGGAGGATTGCAAACCCATGTCGACACCCATGATCACTAACTAGAAGAAGCTTCACGCTTCTGATTCTGAGTTGGTGGATCCTACTTTGTATAGACAACTGATTGGTTCCTTGATGTATTTGGTCAACACTCGACCAGATATATGTTTTGCATTCAACAAGATGAGCCAGTTCATGTGTGAGCCCAGGAGAGTGCACTGGGTTGCTACGAAACACATACTTCGTTACTTGGAGGGGACAGTGGATTATGGTCTAGATTATAGACAGGGAGATGGAGTGAGATTGGCAGGGTACACTGATTCTGATTGGGCAAGTTGTGCTTCTGATAGGAAGAGCACTTCAGGGTGTTGTTTTGGGTTGGGTTCAGTAGTTGTGTCGTGGTTCAGCCAGAAGTAACAGTCAGTTGCATTGAGTTCAGCGGAAGCAGAGTACATGGCAGCCAGTTTGGCTAGTTGTGGGGCCATATGGCTTCGCAATATGTTGTTTGGCTTATTTGATCAGGTGTTGAGACCTCAGTGATTTACTGTGATAATCAAAGTTGCATTAAACTCACAGAGAATCTAGTTTTTTCATTACAGGTCAAAGCATATCGGGATCAAATATCATTTCATCAGAGACTATGTTCAGAAGGGAGATGTGAAGCTTGAATATATTCCCACAGATGAGCAGGTAGCGGACACATTCACCAAAGCCTTACCACGGGGCAAGCATGTCTACATCAGAGACAAGATGGGAGTGGTGAGGAACACTTTCCTCGGTAAGAGGGAGTGTTAAAATTTGGGTACTAGAGGACAAGTGGTTCCCTAAGGCTTTGATCTTTGGCCTAGGGAAAAGTGTACAAATGTATTTATCCTTTTCTCCTAAAGTGACTTTATAAGTGGTAAAGTCAAATCTAATTTAAAAGTGACTTTATAAGTGATAAAGTTACAAATCTAATTATAAAGTGACTTTATTAAAGTCAATGTGAAATTAGAAAGTGAAAAAGTGACTATGGAACTAAAAGGCTAAGTGGGCCTTTATTTAAGTGGGGTGAATTAAAAAATAGAAAGTGAGAATTAAATGCACATTTAATCTCGGCCCTTGATCTAAAGTTATCTCAGCCATTGGATTTAGGGATTCCCCAAAAGTCACTTAGCGTTAGGTTAAAAGAGGAAAAGAAGAGAAAAGGCCATTCAGTCTTTCATGAGCAGATTGAGAGAAAGAGAGCAAGGAGAATTTTTGAGCAGAGAGAAAGAAGGAGAGCAACACCTTGGCACATTTACCAAGGCAACATTTATTTTAGCAAATCCGTACAGCAAAATAGAGCCACGATTTTCAAGGCAATTGGCACGAAAATAGAGGAAGAGAGGGCTGCATTTATTGCTGCATTTCAGGCACAGAAATCGAGGTCCGTACAACAACATTTCAGGCACAGAAATTGAGGTTCGTACAGCACAGTTCAGGCACAAATTTCGAGGTAGTCCGTACCACTGGTTTTGGCACGCATTTCCAGAAATCCGTGCTATTGTTTTTGGCACAGAAATCGAGGAGTCCGTACATATGTTTCGACACAAATTTCTAGGTTGTTTGTATATCATTTAATGTTGTACTTTTTGCTGTAAAATTTCTATTTTGTTGTTGGCACAAATTTCGAGGTGGAGAACAAGTGCGAAATTCGAGATAAGTAAAAATTTGTGGTTGCTGGAATTTTTACTATGTATTTTATTTCTCAGTAAAAGCATTATTCAAAAATAAAAAAGAGCTCTCGAACTGGTTTTCCCCAAGAGTTGTAGGGAGTTTTTCCAGGGTCATATTGACCAAAAATCAACGTGTTATTTTTTTGTGTGGCTGTTATAATTTCCTATGTTTTATTTCTGCAATTTCCAGCACTGAAATTCCTAAATTTTTGTTTTCAGAAAATAATTTCATTTCCAGAATTTTGAATGTATGTTTATGGGAATGGGCATTTAACTCTATAGGAGTGATAAGGTGGAACTGAAAACCGGAGTGGGGTCTAAAATTTCTACAACTGACTTGTCCGTTAGTTGTTGGGTGATTGTCCTTTAGTTGCTTACTTCTCAACAACTGAGTTGGAAGTGGTAGTGCTATAGGTAGCATGATGCAGCAATTTGAGAGGGAGCTGCAATACAGATGTGGCAGTGCCAGTGACATGGACATGGGTAGCAATACAGAAATCATCGACGCAATGGATGGAGGGAAGCAGGCCAAGCATCAGCAGTGCGAAGACCGAAGCCAAAGATCATGGAAATGCTTCAGTGTGGAAGTATTGCTAGAGCAAACTCCTCGCTAAGAGGGAGTGTTGAGATTTTGGAGTAGCATCGAGTGTGCTTTAGCTCCAAAACTTTGTGGAAGGGCTGGAACACATGAGATCTCCAAGACCCAGAAATCGTTTGGAGAAATTCCATCCGGTGTAATAGTTATTCAAATAGTTAAATTTTGTAATGGAGACCGTAAGTCTAACTTAGGGAAATTAAAAAATTAAAGTGAATTAATCTACACATGTGATGAAATGTTCTAAGTGACGTGGATTAAGAATTCTTTTAATCTTAGCCGTCGCTTAGAGATTAGATCACAATCATTGGTTTCCCAACAAGAAAAGTATATAGGAAAGGCTTGGGGTCAGTTGGAGGACACACACATAGCAGAAGCACTGAAGCTAAGTCAAATTTCTGGGGCGGGGTTTGCTGAGGAATTCGAAGTGAATTTGCAGTGCAGTGAGGGGCAGAGATCGGCAAGGGATTATCTAATCCAAGGCCAAGAATACAACAACAGAGAGGCAGCATTGTACCAGGCAGCGCAGAGGCCAGCCAGAGGGACGCAGTCCAGCCAGGACCACGCAGAGGACTGTGCAGAGGCAGCATAAGCTCAGTCAGGGTGACACAAGCCTAGCCAAGGCAGCACAGGGGCAGCAGAGACCCAGCCAGGGTGACGCAGGCCAAGCCAGGGCAGCGTAGAGGCACCGCAGCACCAATCAGGGTGACGCAGTGGGTACGTTGGCCAGTAGAGGTTGACGCAGAGGCGGGAAAGGCAGCGTTGGGGTTCCAGTGGGCCAGAAATGGCTCATTATATGTAATTCCCGACTGAGGGTGTGATTCAGCCATATTTTCTGTCTCCGAGTGATAAGGTACAACTGCCGTGTAATTTCTCTGTAGGGAAAACGGTTTCTAGTGCCCAGAATGTTGTATTAAGATTCTACATAATAATAAAACCCTCTAGAGTTGTTGCATCGGTTTTCCCGCATTGGGTTTTTCCGGGGACATTTGTCCAAAAAATCTCTCATTTTGTCATATGTGCGTGATGATCAGTAAATGATTAGTAGTTGTGTAGGCTGCTATTTGTGTTTACTTCGTTATTTTTCTAAATATTTAGTTAAATAACTTCTATAATAAATCAAGTAGGAGAAGTAAAACAATAGTTAATAGTAGGGTTTCTATATTAAGGATTCAGAAATTTTCACAAGAACCTGGGACGAGTTCGAGAACCCCACCCCCGGGTTCGCGAACCCATGCAACATAGGCAAAAACATATCATTCAAAGCAACAACAAATCACACCTATTCATTTTCTCTCTAGGGAAGTTGCCTTAAGGGCAACATAGTGGAAGCACATTAAATCAACCAATCTCACACATGTACACACACAAATTTCTTCCCAATTAACAACTCTTCATTTCATTAAACAAAACTTACTTGGGCTCCCTTACTGGGAAAATGGCCCAAACTGAGGAAAATACATATAATAATCTAGCTAATCAAGTCTTGGACTTGGTTGATCTGGATCTCCTTGCCACCCCCATTGCACCCTCCTCGGACCTAGCACCCTTGAGTAGAAGTCCTCCTCCAACCACCATTGATATGCCTCTTTCAATCCATAGTGCCCCTGTGTGGTGTGTCTTCTCCTATTCTTAGCCTTGCTTTTATAATTTCTTATTAAGCTAAATCCCTAACCCTAATCTTCAAAGTGATAGATGGATAGATGATTAAATCCTAACCTAGCTAAAATCAATGGTTAAGATTAAAACATATTCACTAAAGTAAATAATTTACTTTTCCTTCATTTTTTTAGCTCAATAGCCAACACAATTAATTGTGTTTTTCCAAGTTAAACTTAGGCTAAATTACAAAAGAAACTTACTCAATGCTTAAGCAAGTATCCTAAAGAGACTCCAGGTGACTACTGCATGCCTAAACACTTGGGTCTAAGCAAAAGTACCCCCTTGAGTTACAAACATCAACATTACTAGCACTAAGCTAGGGCCCATTACCCCCTCACATTTAGGGGTAACTAAAGGAGAATTTCTCTTCTATGATTCTGATCACGGATAGCGGTTCCACAGTTGAAACTCGTGTTTTTCCACAAACAATGGTCCAAATATGCTTCCCACAATATGTTCATCTCACCCTTTTGATGATTTTGGTGCTCGACAAACATGGAGTATATTTGTTCATTGCTTCATATGAAGTGTTAATGACATGTATTTGACATGAAAGTAGTGACCATGGGTTGAATTGGATAACGGATAAAGATACTTTGAATTTGTCTCTTGCCTTCTTTCACCTTTGGTGGTCATCATCATCTCCCAATCAAGTGTTGTCACTCACGGGCAGAGGGGCACTACTGGGGACTTTTATAGGGGTAACATGTCCATGTCGCAATCCATACATAACAAGCTCTATTTTTTCTTTTTCCATTGTCTCTCCTTTTGGGTTGGTTGTTATATGTCACATATAGGTTCATGTTTCATAGTCCCATAAGAAGAAGGAGATTGAATGGTCAAGGTTGAAGCAACTTTATAAAAGAAGACAAGAAAAAGGAAAGAAAGGTGTAGTGAGACACAATGTTGAGGAAAGGGTAACTCAATTCATAAACACACCCTCAACAAAGGAACTTGTGTGGATGAATATCTTACATTATCTTATATGATTATGTAACACCACTCATGAAGTGAAACCTTGTACCATTCCATCGATCATTACACATACTCCTTGATGGATTACTTGGGAAATACCACTCTTATTAGGTAGTAGCACACCTAATAAGGGTTAATGATGATCTCTAAATACCTAAAATTGGAAAATGACATGAATTCTATAAGTTATTATGAGGTTGAAGATGATACTTAATGTGATATACCTACTGGCGTTTACATATGACATGAATCCCTTCCTAAGTTGCAACAACTTGTGTACATGCCTTGAATTGATGGTCACATTTGAGCACTTAGAACCCCTCCCTGGACGAAATACTTTGCATGGACATGACATGGACATGAACCTTTCATTTTTTTGGAGGGCGTTGAAGGGCTACCTACACATTTTGTGCAGGCCATCCCACCTTTTTGAGAGGTCATTCCACTTCTTTTAGAGGATGTTGGGCATGATGGTGACACAACACACTTGTTGAGATGTACTAGCACCTACCCGGGGATGATGTGTTACCCTTTAGATGGGATATTGCACCTTTATGAGATGATATGACACTTGGAGGACATAATGTTGCACCATTTGTAGCAAACGTTTCACTTTTGGAGCCCTCACATTTGATTGTTGAGTGAACCATCCACTCTAGGAAACATGTGCCAAACATGTGATGATGAACATACATTTATGATGGATGACTTAGCATTACAGCATCTTCACTTTACTTTGAGAGCATTGTTGGGGGCCTATAAGGCCTATCCACTCTTGTATCATGGATATTTTATGTATTGTGGCCTTACCTCTAGAGTTTGTAAGAAATAAAAGCACTATTTAAATTCCTAGGGATTTTGCTAGGAGGGTATTATTATTTCAATGAGAAAGATGCTTGATCTCATATAAATAAGAGAAGCACTTCTCATTTTTCAGTCATTGCTAAATGAGGAAAACTACTCCTACTTATCTACTATTTCTTACCTCTAAAATGCTATTGATGAATAGTTAGAAGCGTTTCTCATTTTTCACTCATTGTTAATTGAGGAAAATTAGTCATATTATCTACTATTTATTTTCTCTAAAATGCTATGAATGAATTGTTAGAGGGACTTCTTGTTGAGATTTTCTTGTGGATGGTCTTACTTCTTCATGGATGCTCACTGCTATGGTTTTGAAGATCGATATATTTCTTGAGTAAGTGGTCTCACCTTATGTCATGGATTTTGTTTATAAATGAATGCTAGTGTAATTGTACTTCTCTAGTGGTGGTTGCACATTCTGTTTATTTCTTCTTGAATAAAACCCTGTTTTAAAACCTCTTGGAAAGTTACTAGCGGAGTACCTTCCCTTGAATCATCTTATTATAAGGCTAAGTGATTTCTAGGGTTTGTAGTTGACAACCATAGATATTACCCTAGATCTTCTTACATCTCTTCAAGGAGTCCTTAATTGACGTTATATACCCCACAGTGCCCCCCCGTCCCCCCTCAACCCCAGAATAAATAAGTAAAATTGGCAGGCATTAGCATTCTCTCTTTAGTCAATCACATTTTATAAATTCAAAATTTATTTTATGTTTTATTGCAAATTTAGGGTTTTGATTAGCTTACATTTAATTTTCAGCCATTAAAAACCCTAGACATTTAGGATTTTCATGCATACATTTTTAACTAAAACTTTGTGGGCTTTCTTGCATGTTTTACTTAAAATCATTTTATTGCACAAAATGTCTTGCTGATATTGCTGCATAATTAGGACTAGCAGTCTTGTTTTAGTTGGCTGTTATACGCCTCGTAATTTTCAAATTTTAAAAAATAATCGACCCCTAGATTTATTCATTATTTAATATATTAAACCTATTTTCTACTAGTTTATAACTCATTTTGAGGGTTTCGATATATTGTTGTCATAACTTGTTTATTGCTGTAATTTCCTAGCTTTTATTCAAGTTTTACCGCAGGCATTGGAAAATTTCAGTTTTCAGTGGTTTGGGAATTGTTTTGCATGAGATTGTTGCTTGGTAAACCCCTAAGATCAGCCCTAGAATACCTTAAACCAAACCTAGAATTAACTTTCAGCCACCTAAACCCTAACTCACTTGATATATTCCATTTATGGTATTTTGGGTAGCTATTTAGGAGGCCTTAGATTTGATTGTGTCTTGCTTTAGGAGTCCTAAGTCCTACGAGGGAAGCCTCCCTTGTGTTGGATTTATCTGCACTAAAACAAGGGAAGTTGTTGATAAGGTGACAGTGGTAACATTTCCAATATTCCACCAAATCTAGGCATCTTGTGAAGGCTTTGCACAAAGGTGCTAGACCTTGTGATAACAGGGCCAACCCACGTCAACTTTTGATAATATCAAGTATTTTCTATTTATGTACCTGTTCAAGACACCTCTGGTTTTATGTTTTCTGTGGCTGAGATAGATTTCTGAAGGTCAGGTTTTGACTAACAGAAACTAGTAGGTATATCTGGTTATGGTTTGACCAAATCATGGCAGTTAATGAATGATGTTAACCTTCAGCAGTTGTCAAAGAAATCCATGAGATCTGTTTCAACAAGAATTCTAGGCAGCACAGTAAGTATGAATATCTTTCCCTCTTATCAAGAATCTGTTTTGGCATCAAAAGCATGGTCAGTGCCCTAATTCAAAGAACACTTCATTAGCAGAGTTTACAATGGATAAGAGGGAAATCATGGCAAGTCCTGGACATTACGGCCTTCTTAATTCCATATAAAGTCACCAAAGGAATCCCGGGAGAAAATAATTAACACCAGCAAAAAAGGAGCCTGTAGAATGTGCATTTATGGGCAGATTCTTAAAATAGCAATATTATCTGTCATCAGCATTATGATAGGGCTGTGTAAATGTTTTTCCCAGAAGAAACCGCAGTGTTAATCAGGGCCAATCCTTGACTTCCAGAAGCCCTAGAGATGATTTTTTGAGTAGGTTGTCCTCATCCAAAAATTTAGATCAGACAGCATTCCTGTTACAAAAGTGCAGCAAAGTTAACCTTTTGAGGGAAAAATGAAGCCCTATAACTAGAGCACCTTCCCTCTTATTTATTAGAATGGCAAATTGTAAATGGTAGTCATGGAAGAATGCTCAAAGCTAGTTGGTGTGTGGGCACCCTCCCTTGACATGGTCGAGGAGCATGATGAGCCCATTCTTAGAGAAACATTCAAAATCAGTAAAAGCACACAATTTGAGGAAGTCATTCCAGCTGCAAGGTCCAAGGAGGTTACACCATCATGCATACCAAGGTATTATCACAGGTTTGAGGGTTGACACAGTCAAAGGAGTAAAGTGGCCATGCTTCAAGGGAACTCTCAATATTGTTTTTATGCCTTAAGAGATGGATCTAAACTCTGCCAACATACTTTGTTGTTATTAAAGGGAGTAAAAAGTGGATCTAAAACCACTCAATGCTATTTTTGATAATGTGTTAAGGAAATTGAGGGATTTAATTGGAAGACACCTAACCATATATGTCATTGGTAGTATTGTGAGTAGCTATTTATGAGGCCTTAGATTTGATTGTGTCTTTCCTTAGGAGTACTAAGTCCTATGAGGGAAGCTTCCCTTGTGTCGGATTTATCCTTCTCTAAAACAAAGGAAGTTGTTTATAAGGTGAAAGTGGGCTTTCCTTGTGTTGGATTTATCCTTCACTAAAACAAGGGAAGTTGTTGATAATGTGACAGTCATAATCCTTCTGATGTTCCACAAAGTCTTGGCATCTTGTGAAGATTTTGCACAAACATGCTAGATTTTGTAATAACACAGCTGACCCACATCAACTTTTGATGAAAACAAGTATTTATATACCTGTTGGCAAGGGGCCTTTTGTATTATGTTTTCTGTGGCTGAGATAGATGTTCTGAAGGTCAGGTTTTGACTAAAAGAAACTAGTATGTAGATCTGGTTATGGGTTGACCAAGTCATAGAGGTTAATGAAAGATGTTAACCTTCAGCACTTGGGAAAGAAATCCATCAGATCTGTTTCAACAAGAATTGTAGGCAGCAGAGCAAGTACAAATATCTTTCCCACTTATGAGAAATCTGTTTTGGCAAAAGGATGGTCAGCACCCTACTTCAAAGAACATTATCAAAGTTTACACTAGATCAGAGGCAAATCATGGCAAGCCCTTGATATTATGGCCTTCTTAATTCCGTGTGTTGAGAAATTAGGGCTTTTATTAAAATTTCTCTTTCATGATAATTACTTGTGATTTCGTTATGCTTCTTTCACTTAGATCTTATCTTTGTTAGATTATTACGTTCTTCATCAAGTCAATTATCAAATGCACAAGAGACACAAATATTTAGGGTTTCAAGCCAGGGCCAAAACCTCTCCCTCTTGGAGAGGAAAACCCGATAGTAATTCTTCTTATAGATCTTCAATTGATGAGTACCACGACCATGACACAGACCCTTGACATCAGTATACCTCCAAGACCCTTGTCACTGTTCTTCTCGGCTCCTTATGATGACCTTTTCTGCACTGCACTGCACCTGCACTAGGGAAGCTTGGTCCCTAGTCTGGCAGCTCTAAACACTGTGCTTCTCCCTTGAATTCCTTAGATCTAGCCTCGACCTCCTATAGACTCCTCCTCGTTCGTCTTATTGCATCCTTCATGTCTAAGTCCGAGATCTCTTTCACGCTATGGTGACCCTTCTTTACACTGTAGTCAACTTCGGCCTTTTTCAGAAGTATGCTAGATATAGTTGTTGTCCCAAAACAGAGATAGTATACCTCCTTTATTGATCTGACAACAGTCCTCTTCTTCGCTATATCTTCTTTTTTTCCAGCACTGTATATATACCTTTTCTGCACTGTATTGGAGACCCTTTTTCTTCGTTGAGGTATCCCTCGGCCTACCTGAAATATGCGAGGTGTGTTATACCCAAAACAGAGACACAAGAAAGTATTTCTCCCTTCGCTGAACTCCCTCTCTTATTTGCACCAAAACGCAAACTATATCTCACACTTATGATCTCAGACTTGTCTGAACTGTTGGTGAGCTAATGAGGCCACAGTCCATCCTTTATATAGGGACTGTTCCATAGCCCTAGGCCGACATGAATAATTGAGTGTAGGCCGACTTCTTCATGGAGATCTTTCCATCATATTTGAGCCGACTTTGTGGAGCATATTGACAAGGTCTTGGAGTATACTTTTACATCAATAATTTGTCCCTTTACAAGTGTAGCATCACTTCATATACATGACTCTAAATTATATTTATGACAAGGCGACAAACTCCTAAAGACATCAAGAAGTCGTCTTTGACCTATAATAAAAACTCCTTGCTCATGAAACACGTGAGGCAAGCATTACAAAATACATTGTATTATCTTTGTCTTCTTCATTACAGAAATTCATAATTACAAGTCATTATGAATATCGAAACTAGTTACACTTTTCAACACTCCCTCTTAACTAGGGAGGTATTCATAATAGTAGATGGTGACTCTCAATCTGAAGAATCTCATAAGAAGAATCGAGCTCACCACATCTGAAGCACTTGACCTTTGACAAGTCATTCTTCTTCTTTCTCTGCTCGCCCTGCCCCTCACTGGGACCCTTTTTGCGAGGGCCACATTCTCCTCCTCCTTCACACCCTTCAATCCGCTACTGTTGCTGCCACTGATGGAGCTCTTTAACAGAGGTCGCCTCAACTCCTCCTGCTGCAAGTCGGACCACATCCTATCCCATTCTGGTAGCTTGTCTCTATCCGATATGCATTGGTCGAAGACTTTCCAATCCTGAGAGACACTGTTTAGTGCCAACAATACTAACTCTGATGGTTGAGACACTGCCTCAACAACTGCAAGTTGATCTCGGACCTCCTGAATCCAGGTGAGAAAGGGATCTATGCCTTCCCCCTTTTGCATCTTGATGCATATCAACTTTTCTTCCAGGAACATCTTCTGCTTCTCGAAAGTACCTTGATATAGCGTGGAGAAAGCATCCCACATCTCTTTGGTCATTCCCTTGGCCGCTATATGTGATACTATATGGTCCCGAACTCCATCCAGGATCAACAGCTTCACCTTCGCCATTTCCTTCATGTATTCTTTCTATTGATCAACATCTTGACGAATTACCACCACATTATCTATGTAGGATTTCAGGCCATATTCATCTAGAAGGAAGGACGTCTGGACTTCCATGTGACATAGTTGGAAGATCCCTCCAACCTATCCTGATCTCTAAGCCCTGTTGTGGCCATCTTTGAACAAGTCTAAAACTCCCTCCTTCCTTTTTCTTAGTTGTGGCTTTGCTACTCGCACTCCCTTCTAGAATGTGTAGATCTACTAGCTGCAACTGCCAATCTGGCTGGAAAAATCAAACTTCTGAGACTCGAAGTTCCCTGAGAGAAATTTTCCCTCTGCTGTGTGTGCTTTTCTCTTCCACCCGACGTTGATTTTGTTGTTGCAAAACCCTATGCGTCCAACCAAGGAATATTCTCAGGAAAAAACTGAGTTGTTGTTGCTACCTCTGACTGTTGGAATCACTATCCCGAGCAACTCGACTTTTCTGCAACCAAAAATCGAATTCCTACCCCAACAATTAGGCCTGCCTACTTGAGCACTGCACCGCATCTAAGAATTTTAGCCTGTTGCTCTGCACCGCATCTAAGAATTTCAGCCTGCTGCTCCCTCTGAGCAGCAAAATTCTTTCCTCCGCCTCTGAGCTTCTCGGCTGATCGCTTACGCTCTAATATTATGTGAAAATTCAATATAGAAATCCTATTGTAGCAACTGGAATTTATTTTTCTAATTGTTAATTAATTTAACAATTTATCTGCTATGGCAAATATCAAATAAATCACACTACAACCTTCACAAATAAAACTGCGGAAAAACATAGTGTTGGAAACTAAGAAAATCTAGCACACACACACACACATAAAAATGACAATGTTATTTTTGGACAAATGTCACCGGAAAAACCCAACTTGGGAAAATTGGTGCAGCAGCTGAGGGTTTTATTATTATGTAGCAGCGAGAGAAAATGTATGAATACAACTAGATGTCGAAATCTAGCAATCCTATAGAGAAAAATACTGGAAAAAATCTAGTGAGGAATTTTCCTCACCCCACAGGAAAATTCGGGCTCTAACTGCAACTCTAAGTAAGTCGTCCAAACTGCCTTTGTGCAGGCTTGCGTCACCCTAGTGCAATCCCTTCCCACGCACAGCCTGAATCAGTTGCTCTTATAGCGATCCTATCTGCCACTGGCTGAGAAGTTGTCTCTCCGATCTTCTGGAACCCCTTTCCCAGCCTCTGGAACTGAAACTCGGCTTCTCTTCAACAAAATCGAACTGTCCTCTAGAGGCTTTTGTGCAGCCCCTGCGTCAACCTCACTGTGGTTTTTCTGCCTCTCTGCAAACGCACTCGCTAGATTTGGAAATCTTCCTCCAGCCTCACTGTCCCTGCCCCTCACTGTGTCTGCTTCAATATTTGGCTCTCTAGCAACTACTACTGCTCTCTGGAAATCGATCTGCCAAGGAAATCGAACTGTTGAAGTGTTTTCTCCAAGTGCCCATTGACTTCTCCTTATAATCCTCTGTTGTGACTCCAACGACAAAGATTAAATCTTAATCAAGGTTTAGGATCATCTTGAAGTCGATCCATGTGAGTTTCTAGACTATTTCATCTTGACTTAATTAATTATGATTAATTAACCATATTCCCTAAGTTTGGACTTTCAGTTAATAATCTAATTAAGTCATTTCTAGGTGGAATTTCCAGAAACAAACTTTGGGTCTTGGAGATCTCATATATTCTAGCCTCTCCACCAAGTTTCGTGGCTAGAACACATCTGATGCTACAAAAACTAATAGACCATCAGCCACCCCTAATTAGGGACACTTTTACGAGACTTGGTCTAGTTAGATATTTGAAGGTGATCCTGATTTGAAGTCTTACTATGCCCTTAACAATTAAGAATGGTCCACCATGATGCATGTATGGTCATTGTATCTAATGAATGGTTGCTTTCAGTTGAGTTTGAGATGGTTTTGCTAGGTGGTCCTTCATGGATCAACAGAGGCCTTGAGGGCACACATTCCATGCTTGTACTCCACATGATGCCCAGGATGTACCACACATCTAGAGAGCAATGATGAACTTGTAGATGCAGCATTGCCCCTCCTTAGAGAGTGTTGGGCATTTTGATGATTCTAGCCTTTGATTGACAACTCAAAGCACACCTAAATGTTGAAATGTTGAGCTCACTTTGCTTAGTGCTAGAGACTCTTGATGATGTACCTAGCGAACCCAACATGCCCCCAGGATGGCCTTAACATTGTTTGATGAGCATGGAGTACTCTAGAGTCCATGTGATGATGGCATCCTAGGATGACTAGGGAGGGCTTCTACCACCTCACTGATCCCTAACGCTTGAAAGAGATTGCATCACGCTATCTTAAAGACCTCGTTGGAGACAACATAAGGCACACAAATCTAGATATTTGACATATGGAGGCATTTTAAGGCTCGATTTGAAGGCTTCCCTCAATCACTTGTTTGATTATGATGGGTGGAAATACATATTTCCCATTCCATGTATTTTTGAAGTCTTATAAGTGGCTTTTTAGTGGCTTATTTTATTATACTGAGCTATTGGGTTGGCCTGTAACCCATTTTCTTCATGTACACTCAAAATTGAACTTGTCATAGAGATTTTAGGCAAATTAAACGAGATAATTGACCATAGATAAATAGAGGATCACTCCATTCTTATTTATCATCATCACTCTTGGATTTCAGCCTCCTTTAGAGATCTCAATTAACATAGTATAACTTGCTACTTATGGAGATCAAGATGTGATCTTTTTGAAGCTACTACTATTGAGGATCGATTTTTATCTTGGAGATGTCTTAATGGGATTGAAAGAAGGTTATTTCTTGGATGAATTGTAAGTTTAATTGCAAAGTTTTATTGTTTTTCATGTGATTAATTGACGTTAGGGTTTTCCTTATTCCATGTCTAAATGCATATTATTTATGGAAAATATTACTTGAATGTTGCATGTTAAATTTATCTTCCTTGAAATCCATAGGGAACCTCCTCGAGAGCTTTCCCTATTTAATTTTTCCCTCAAAAAAAGAGAGTTTGGGTTTATCAAGTGAAAACTAGGGTTTTCCCCTATACTCCAAGCATTAATTCACTCTCTTAAATTTAGCCCTAAAGACTCCATCATCCAAGGAATAGGCACTTGAAATCCTTGTGTTGGTCAAAAATTACAAAAGCTTCTATATTTTCTTTTCTTATATTTTTCTAAGTCCTTCAAGGCAAGCCGTTATGGTTAGTTTGTAGGGCCAAATTCAATTAGAGAAATTCTTGGATAAATGTTGGAGCTTAATTGGATTGAATTTTACCTTATTGATCCTTTTCACTCAAAATCTAGCATTTTACATTGTTGACTTTGCCTTCGTAAGAAAGATGCCATCCTCCCTATGCAAATTGTGCCCTAAAATAACTGTAATCCTAGGTAGGGCTTCAACTTAGGGCTTAATTTGTGGGTTTGTCTTCTCCTTAGTTGATTACATCAAACGCAAACCCTTTCCTTGGTGCTTGTATGCCAAAATATTCCTTTGTTGATCTATATCTTGGAACCCTAGGTCACAAGTGCCACATTTTAGGGCTTGGTATATGATACATTTCTCCCATACAAAAAAATTGTGTGCTTGTCCATTGAAGAGTATCTTTCCCTAACCCACATTGACATCACCTTGAACCATTAAACGTAGAATCAATCAGTGTAAAGCCTCCCTTGTGGTGCAACTCCACTAAAAAGCAGGAAGAATATTGATGAGGTGACAATGGTAATCTCCCTCATTGTTGCAACGAGGTCTAGCCTTTGCCTTGTGAGGTCTCTCATAAGGCCTGCTAGATTTTGAGGCAATTGTCCTTGTTACCCACTACTTGTGGGTAGTGTATATAGGAGAAAAAATTTCTCCTATATGGTCCTCAGCCAGCAGCTAGCAACCCCTTGCAGCCACCAGATAGCTCGATGTGCCATCATCTCTGCCACCTGAGCCAGCCATGTAGTCCCTCACCCACTTGTTATGATTTTATGTTTAAAGATGGGCCTTCCAACCCTAAAGGTATGGCTTTTCATTGGTATAATTGAGTAATTTTCCTTACTTGTCATGGTGTAATATTCCCAATTAACGATAGCTAATTGGAAATATTAATTTTGACCAATTTTGCCTTATTATAGTTGGAGCATGAATAAAGTGAGTAAAATATTAATTAACTCACTTAGGATAAAGCACTTTCCTAAAGTCCACATCAAAATTAAGGGAGTGGGGCCTAGTGGCCAAGTGGACAGCGCAAGGAAAGGAGGACGCAGTCCATGTGGGCAGCGTGGGCCCACCTCACGTAGATGAGAGGGACAGCATGGGCCAAGGAGCACGTAGGAGATGGTGGGGCCTAGGGTGAGAGAGGCCCATCGTTATAAAAGGGAGGAGAGCCTCCTCATTTGATCATTCACGTTTATGCATATTGAGCTAGTCATTTCGACTTGGAGCATGCTGGCTGTTTAGCTTGTCTACAGTACTGTTCAGTACATCGGGTGTCTCCGTTCGGAGATCCCACCCTCAGCCCCGAAAAACTTCGAGTGCTTGCTCGGGTGAGGTATTTCCATCAGCATTTTGCAGGAGGATCGATGGTTGCATTCGTGGAGGAGCAGAGCATTTAGGGACTGCGCAGTCTTGAGAGGGAGGACGCAGTTCACCTTGGGGGAGCTCCGGATTGGTGCCATTTTGGAGGATTCAGGTCGGAGGATTGAGCAAGGGGCCAGCCTTTGCCTATTGGAGACATTTGCTAGAGAGGGAGGCCATATTTCAGAGAATAGCATTCAGCACCAGCGTGCCCCTTGGGAGGATAGCGTAGATCCTCAAGGGAGGCATTTTCGGGGGTCGACCATTTCAGAAACGCTCTCTGGGATTTTCTGGGTATTGTGAATAGAGGCCGATTCCAGAGTATCAGATTTTTCCAAGTAGGGGAGCAGCCCCAAATACCCATATTGTTCCAGCAGTAGCAGCAGCACGACAGTGTTCCAGCAGCTTGGACGCAGAGCAGAGAGCAGCCATTTCCCTTTGATATTCTGAGAGTATTCCTACACTTGCCTGGAGCAAGTCGAGGTGCCATCATTCTGATCACCTCTTGTACTCATTTCTATTTCTCAGTATAATAAAATGGCTTAGCATTCTCTCTGTTTCATGTGTATCTGCTTCATGATCTGTTTCTAGCATTTTATATCTTGTTGTATGCTTTGTATTACTGTCTATTTCCCTTTCGGGATATTACACATGGACACTTTTGGGCATGGATTGGTGTGGGGATTCGGCGGAAAGAGTACGCTAGGTGTGTATTATTGTCTCCATCGCCTGTTTTGTGATTAACCTTGTATCCTACTCCCCTGGAATCTCCTTTACTGGCCACTAGCTTTAGGGTTGGCACTACTTGAGAAATCCTAACTTTGGTTGCATGGTCCTGCTTCCCAACACCACATACATCACCCCCTGCCACTCATTTTAGCCCTATTCATCTCTTTTCCCATCCGGGTCCACATAGGGCTAGCCTTCCCCTCCCCTTGTCCACACCTTGGGTCAATCCTGGAGCGATGCCCTGGAGTTTGACGCAGCTAAAAACAAAAGGAAAAGCATAATTTGGCCACTCTCAACAAAAAGCGTACCACAAAATGCAAAAGATGATCGAGACACACAAATTTAGCACGTGGGAAAAATTCAAACATGATCTCTACCCCTTACCCATGGCCATCACCCTGGTTCCTATGGGCCCTAGATGAGCCCCCTCCATCATTAAGGAACCCATGATTGTCCCAACCCCTGGTAGGCGAAGAACCGCCCCACCTTAAGGGGGTTTCCATTGATATATACTACACATCATGATCTCATCCCCTAGAGCCCCGAGCAATTGAGAAGAAAAATCAATCAAAGGCAAAAGGCATATGAAGAAGGGTGGAAAAACAAAGGTCGGGTCAACTCATGTACCACGATTTTCTCTCTCCTAAACTCACATACCCAGGTGTGGGCTTCCAATATTATAGCTACCCTTGTACCATGACATGTGGTCTAGATGATTTCCCATGATCCCCACTCCATTCCATTATTATATCATTTGCCACCTACCACTTTAGAGATGTACCATGGAAATGTCACCCCCTTTAAAGGTTGAAACCACCTAATAGGGTCCTAGATTAACCCCCTATTGAGCTTGGAGACACTTGTACATGCCAAAACCCACTATGGAAGCACATGCTAGCATGAAGTGCCCTGTTGAATCCATGACTTGTAAGCGCTTTTACTTGATTATTCTAATGATTTGTTGTATTGGAGGGCAAGGGGACGCATTGGATCTTAAGAAGGATTGCAGGTGGGTCTCCATTTTGGGCTTGGTCTCCCTATACGGTGTTCTAGCCCTCCAAAGGGCCACATTAGCACTTATAGGGTAAGCGTTGAGAGCCATGGGCCTCCACCATCGCAGAGAGTACTTCATGGATCCCCAACACCACTCGTTGATTACTCATGTTCCACCTTTTGGATGAGGATCTACCTAGTTCACCATGCCCATCCGACTCCACACATGCACCACACACTTGGCAGATGTCATCATCCTAGCCCTTACAGATGTTCTACAGGAATTTTAGATCCTCTTGGAGACCCATGAGGATGTCCTTGTGACAACACACCCACTTGGGAGCACCACAGGTTCTTTCTTGGAAAACAAGGGGCCAACCCCTTGTCCACTATGTTTGGAGTCCAGTTCTTCATCATGGCACCCTTTGGACTTCATTAGGCCTCCTCAAAGACCCAACGACTCACTATATTAATCATCCTGCCCTCTTGAGAGGCTTATTCTTATGTTATTGAGCTATTTTGGTGGGCTTGTCACCAAAAGTATTGCTATTATGCACATTATTTTATTTTAGGGGCATTATTAGTCCAAATTAGGCCATTCAAATCCCTTAGAGGATTGTATAAATAAAAGAGAGGTATTCTCTCTCATCCATCATCACTTGGATTGAATTATTAGCTCTTATGAGATTTTTTCTATCCCTTTTGGAGGACGAGTTTGACTGATATGGATGAATTTTGATGTTTGGATTTCTCTCTCTTGTCTTGGAGCTTCATTATTGGCATAGTTTGATTATTGGATATACTCTTTTGTACATGTAAGTGCTCTTTTCATGCTTATTCTTGTTATTTACTTTTGTCATATGAATGTTGTTGGGATTTTCGCTATACAAGTTTGAAATTATTGCTTTTCTATACAAATTAGTGGAAATTGTGATCTTTTATAGCGTTGAATCATGCCATGGGCCATGTATGAATGAGTGAATGTTCCTGGAGGTAATCTATGTTAAATGTTGATTTATGGTAGCATCAGATGTACTCTAGCCTTGTAACTTTGTATATAGGCTAGGACACATGTATTCCATAAAACCAAGAAATGGTTTTGGAAAATTCCACTTAGAGATGGTTTAATTAAATTAATTAATCGTTTTTTAATGTTTTCCTAAGTCTAAACTTAGGGAAATTGATTAATTAAAGGGTATTAATTAAACTAAGTGTGAATATTCTAGATAAAGTCATGGATCACCTCCAAGTTAATCTTAGCCCTTGATTATGTTTTAATCTTGGCCGTTGAAGGGTCAACGGAAGAATATAAGAAGGAGGGTGAGGGGCCTATGGAAAACACAATCGAGCACATTAAGCATTTAGCATTTTCAAGTTTGTGTGAGAAGACACAGCTTTTTATCAGAATCGAATCACTAGGGCAAGGTTTGCTAAGTGATTTTGATTCAGTGATCAATTCCAGAGAGGGGCAGATGCAGTAACTGGTCAGGAGGACCAGGAGTACATTTCAGAGTGAGGCAACAGTGACGCAGAGAGAGGCAGCGCAGTTTTCTGAAGGGGTGATGCAGTCCCTGAAGGGAATCACACAGAAGTGACGCAGTGCCTTCCAGAGTCAGTGCGGAGATAGTTAGACGCTGGGGTTTCTGAGCCAGGAGGGCCAAAACTCAGTCTCAGATCAGCTTGATCAGTTGCAGAGGAGAGGTGACACAGTTCCTCAGCCTGCCCACGCAAACTTTCGCAGTTTCAATGTAGGCAAGC
Source organism: Pinus albicaulis (assembly GCA_034641835.2). Lineage (NCBI taxonomy): Eukaryota > Viridiplantae > Streptophyta > Pinopsida > Pinales > Pinaceae > Pinus > Pinus albicaulis. The sequence goes on from CM076576.1 coordinate 567,844,593, forward strand.
ACGCAGAGGCAGAGAGGGGCTTCACCAGCGCTCTTTAGATCAGCCAAGGACTTGTAGAGTGAGGTATATCTCACAATTTCATCTGTTGTCTAGATTTCTTTGAAGGGTGAGCCAGATATTGGCACCCTAGTTGTACTCAAGATTCTGCTGCTTAATAATGTAAAACCCTCAGATCTGCTGCACTGGTTTTCTCGAGTTGGGTTTTTCCGAGGACTTAGTCCAAAAATAACTGTGTCAAATGTGGATGTTTTTCATTGTATTTTGTTCAGTTTGTTTCAACACTTAGATTTATTCCGCAGTATTATTTGTGTAGACTGCTTTAGTAATTACTTCGATATTTCACTGTAATGAAATAATTATGGAAAATAATAGGAGAAGTAATTCAGATTTGTTGCAGTAGGAATCCAGACTTAGGATTTTTCACATGGTATAAGAGCTTATTTAAGTTGAAATGTAGGAGAAACAAGGGTGAACCAGCAGATCAGCGCTGAAGAGACTGGGATCTGCGTAAGCAGCAGCAAACCCTCCCGGAAATCACGCTGTCCAGGCCAGGAGGGCAATCCAGCGCGGAAAAGACTCCCTCTGAGAGAGTTGACAAAGGGTAAGTTTCTTCAGTGCAGAAGAGGCAGCGTAGCTGAAGGACGCAGTTACTGCACAACAGTAAGAGTTGGTGCATAAGCGTCAGAAAATTTCTGAAAAACAGAGATTGGGGATTTCTTGACCTCGGAGAGGTTCTTACTCAAAGAAGCTCTGTTTTTTTTCTTTTTTTCTTTCGTGCAGCAGCAGAAGCAATGACTTACTCCTCAAGGAGTGCGTAAGTCTAGCTGAGCAGAGGGATAGAGCAAGATATCGAGAGTTGAGGATATGGCCAGCAATGGATTGTGTGACCAAGATAGATTGGAGGGTGCCTCCAACTATGTTATATGGAAGTCGAGGATTCAGTTTCTCCTTGATGAGCATGATCTAAAGGCCGTCATAGACGGCGCAGTTGCAGAACCTTTGGATGCAGCACATCTAAGAGCATTCAAGAAGAATATGGCAAGAGCCAAGCGATTAATACTAGATGGTGTGAAGGATCATATAGTACCTCACATAGCAGTAAAGAACACTGCTAGAGAAATGTGGGTAGGGCTAGAAAAGCTATACCAAAGATCTTCTGAGCAGCGGAAGATGTATCTGGAGGAGAAGATGTGTAATACCAGTATGAAGAAGGGAGAGCGTTTTGACTCCTTCCTGTCTAGAATTCAGGATAACCGAGATCAACTATTGTTAATTTTGGACAACTAGGTCCAAACTCCATGTTGTGATGCTCAAATTAAGATGCCAATATTTTTATTGGATTCCTCTTTCGGAGAGGTGCAAGATCGATCTAAAGATCATCTTGATCCAATGAGCATAACATTTATTTTGAATTTATTCAAAATATGTGCAGGTCGGCCTGAAATGAAATGTAGGCTTGAAGCCCCAGCAATTGTGTCAGACATCCTCATTGATGGATATAAATAGGTCAACATTGGAGGTCGTTTTTCACTCATCTCATCCTCACACATTTCTCTCTCCTCATCTGATTGGTTCGATCACTTGGAGGCTCTTCTTCATCCACACGTGGAAAACGCAGCAAGAAGATTTATGTTTTCTAACCTAGAGTTTTTCAGCGTAGAGTTGACCAGCATTGACTTTGGTCAACGCTTGGTCAAACTGGCCCAAATCTATCCCAGAATTTTGATTTCTGCAGTCTGCATTTATTGGCACATAAATCGAGGCTAGACGTTGACTTTGACTAGGCTGCATTGACTTTTCGTTGATGTTGTTTGCGTTGACCATTGACTGACAGTGTTGACTTTTGTTGACTTTTGGGGTTGACTATTTTGGCTATCCTAGAGGGTTGTGTGACACTTTTGGTTCGCTGACCGTATTGAGACTTTGTTGGTTGAAGCATCCTGCTGACCGCCGTAACGCACCAACACACTTATATTTTGGCTTGTCTTCTATCGATCTACTGGTATGTTCTATTAGCATTTTACTTTATTGTTTATGTGATTGTTGACTGATATTGAGATAAAAAGTAAAGTTGCATCAAGCATAGAACATCTACAAAAATTTACATGGTATCGGAGCTAAGGTGAAGACAAAGCCCTAGTTTGTAGCAATCACCGAAGAAGAGCATGGGTTCCTCTAACTACAATGGCTTTAAGGCTTATGACAAATTGACTAGGAAGTATGACTTCCATGCCTGGAAGATGACATTGGATCTTAATTTGGAAGACCAAGATGTCATGGACTATGTGCAGGATAAAATCCAAGAGCCTCCATCCACTGCAACTGTTGCTGCCAAAACAAAGTATAAGAAGGGGGAAATCAAAGCAAAGCTGATGATAAGGGACTCAATTCATAAGAGTTTGTTTGCCTACATCTCTAAGTTGGGCACATCCAAGGAGATGTATGATAAGTTGGTCAACATGTTCAAAGCCAACAATCCAAATCAAGTCCTATTCTTCAAGAACAAATTGAAGAATTTGAAGAAAGGCAGGGGTGAGTCTGTTCAATCATATTTTCTGAAACTAGCCGAATCAGGAATAATCTGCTGGCTATTGGGGAGACAATAGCCAACCAAGAGATGGTTCTCACTGCACTTGGAGGTCTCTCATCCGAATGTCATGTATTCAACACTACCATTCTCAATAACAATGTCATACCTAATTTGACAAAGTATTATCGAGATGCGTACAAGAAGAGACAAGGATGAAGGAATATGAAAATGAAGGAAATGTTGCCTTCGCTACTCATTCTAAGAAGAAAAACTTTGGTGGTCCAAGGAACAAAGGAAGAGCAGGGGCCCAAGGAAAGAAAGGCAAATGTTACACTTGTCACAAGCCCGGCCACTATGCTAGAGAATGCCCTTTCAAGAAGGATTCTCACGATGATGATGACAACAACAACAACTGGAGGAATCGCAATCAAAGGAACAACAAGTTCAAAGGAAAGAGGAAGGCTTCCTCTGGTGGAAATGGGCAACCTTTCAAAAGGTCGAGAAATTCCAAGTATGAGGAATCAAATGTTGTTGATAAAAGAAATGAATTCATTCTTGTATTTGCCCTCTCTGTTGCATCTCCACCCAACACTATGGATGTTTAGTTGATAGATAGTGGTGCCTCGAGGCACATCACTGGGTTCAAGGAAGCACTTTCTGATATGGTTGAGAAGTATACTAATCTGGAAATTATCCTTGGAGATAATGCCACATATCCCATGAAAGGGACAAGGACTGTGACCCTCCACTTGTCTCAAGGTCAAGTCCTCCACTTGCAGGATGTACTATATGTACCTGATTTGAAGAAGAACCTTGTGTCTATATCGGCCATGGAAGACAAAGGTTTCAAAGTGGCATTCATTGATGGGAAGGTGCGTATCTGGAAGAAGAGTTTCAAGGAAGCTATCACGATTGGGTTTAGAGTTGATACACTCTACCAGGTTGGAGGAAGTCCACTGGGAGTGATGACGTGTGATACTATCCGACAGACTGAACTATGGCACCGGAGGTTTGGACACCTTCACTACAAGGCCCTTCCAGAAGCAAGGAAGGTGGTGACGGGAATGCCCAAGTTCTCAAATGATCATGAAGGTGTATGTCAGGGCTGTGCCGAAGGAAAGCATACAAGGGGACCTTTCCCCTCAAGTGTCACAAAGACATCTGATGTCTTGCAATTGATACATTCAGATCTGTATGGTATGCTGCCCGTGACATCCTTGGGAGGATGTTCTTATTATATGACATTCATAGATGACTTCTCTCGCAAAACCTAGATATACTTCTTGAAGAAGAAGGATGAGGCTTTCATGTGGTTCCGTACCTTCAAAGCCTTGGTGGAAAATCTGACAGCGAAGAAGATCAAGATATTGAGGACTGATAATGGCACTGAATATGAGACGAACGAGTTCAAGAACTTTTGCAGACAAGCTGGCATCAAGAGGGAGACCACAACTGTCTATACTCCTAAGCAGAATGGTGTTGCTGAATGAAAGAATAGGACCATTGTGGAAGTTGCCCGTGCCATGCTATGTGACCAAGGTCTACCGAAGTTTCTGTGGGGAGACGCTGCGAACACTGCTGTGTACATACAAAACCGATGCCCGCATTCCGCCCTGGACTCCAAAACTCCCGAAGAGGTTTTCTCTTGTAAGAAACCTGACGTCTCACATTTTAGAGTTTTTGGATACCCTGTTTATTTTCATGTGTCGAAGGAGAAGAGGAGCAAGCTAGATGCTTCTGGGAAGAAGGGAATGTTTGTGGGCTACAGCGAAACTTCGAAGGCCTATAGAGTCTATGTGCCTGGTCAAAGGGAAGTGGAGATATGCCACGATGTTACCTTTGACGAAGATGCTTCCCTGAGGAAAGTAGTCAATCTTCCGAGATTTGAGGAAGATCATGACGCAAGGCCTGGAAATCAAGAAGAACCGAAGGATGAGACAATGCCTGATGTTGAAGGACAGATGGACCTAATTGATCCACCTCCTTAAATGAGGAAAAGACCTTCATGGCTCAGGGACACTCTCGAGGATGTCGAGGGATATATGGCCTCAAGGGGGACATTCCGTGAAAGAAAGAAGTCGAATAGATACCAAGGGTATCTAGCAGCCATGAGTACTATCGTACAATCTGAGCCTGGATCTATTGAGGAAGTCGTAAAGCATCAAATCTGGAAGGATGCTATGCACGAAGAGTATGAGGCCATAATGAAGAATGATGTCTGGGATGTGGTTCCAAGACCAGAGGACAAAGCAGTTGTCACCTCGAAATGGCTCTACAAGATCAAGCATGGATATGATAGAAGCGCTGAAAAGTTCAAGGCAAGATTCGTTGCCCATGGCTTCTCTCAAAAGGAAGGGGTAGACTATGATGACATATTTGCACCTGTGGCCCGATATACCACCATCTGATCTATCATAGCCCTTGCTGCTACGCAAGGATGCAGTTTTCATCAGATGGATGTGAAGACCGCATTTTTGCATGGTGCGATAAAGGAAGAGGTGTATGTGGAGCAACCTCTGGGGTTCGAAGTCCAGGATCGAGACACCCATGTCTGCAGGTTGAAGAAAGCCCTCTATGGGTTGAAGTAAGCACCCAGAGCTTGGTACGAGAGGATAGATAGCTACCTGATGACGCTGGGCTTCACTCGTAGTAATGCTGATCCGAACCTTTACTTCAAGTTGATAGAGGAAAGCCTCTCATTCTGGTGTTGTATGTGGACGACCTCTTCCTGACAGGTGTTGACCCTCTCATTCATCAGTGTAAGAGGGAGCTCGCTGTTGAGTTCGAGATGAAGGACCTAGGACTGATGCATTACTTCCTAGGCCTGGAGATTTGGCAGAGACCTGGCAAGATTTCCCTTTCTCAAGGAAAATATATTGTGAAGCTTCTGGAAAGATTTGGAATGGTGGACTGTAAGTCTGCGTCGACACCGATGGAGCTCAACTTTAAGAAGTTGAGTGGAAGCGCTGCTGGGCCCGTGCTAGCAAATCCTACCGAGTATCGTCAACTCGTAGGAGCCCTGATGTTCTTAGTGAACACCCGTTCGGACGTATGTTTTGCAGTGAACACTTTGAGTCAACAAGTGGTTGAGCCTCATCACTTTCACTGGGTTGGTGCCAAGAATCTGTTAAGATATCTTCGGGGCACGATAAACCATGGGCTGAGATACACTGCCGGGAGCATGACACTCCATGGATATACTGATGCCGATTGGGCTGGCAGTGTGGTGGATCGTAAGAGCACATCGGGATGCTGCTTCACACTTGGTTCTGCTTCGATATCATGGATGAGCAGGAAGCAAAAGTCAGTGGCTTTGAGCACCGCGAAGGCCGAAACATTGCAACGAGTATGGCCTGTTGTGAAGCAGTCTGGTTGTTCGGGCATATGCTAGATACCACCATGGTACTCTCTGATAACTAGAGTAGGATTCAGTTGTTCGAGAATCTTGTGTTCCACGATAGATCCAAGCATATTGATATCAGGTACCACTTTATCTGGGATATGGTACAGCGAGGTGCCGTAAGGCTCGATCATATAGGAACTGATGAACAGGTCGCGGATATTCTCACAAAACCCATGGGGAAGGTCAAGTTCCTAACCTTCCATGAGAATCTTAGTATCGTGGAACGACCCTATTCTGAGGGTCCTCTTGGACGATGAGCTCTGGGAGCTCTGGGGGGCTTTGGGGATAGCTTCTCGAAGCTATAAGCAACCACAGGGCTAGGCTTGCCGAACCTTGTTGGTGTGCTTCTGCCCCACAGTTATGATGATTGAGTTGGTTCACCTCTCATGATATGTGCCCCGTATGCATCCTACCCATTGAGTTCAGGTCTCATGGGAAGTACCTCTAATTTGGCCAGTGAGGTGGGAAAAGCTAGAGACTAGTAGCAAATACTGATGGACGCATCAGAGATTGTCGTACTCTCTATCTAGGATAGCATGGTCCAACCACTTGATCTGGGATCAAGTCTAGTGAGGTTTCAGACCTCCTACTGACTTCAGGTCAGATAAACCAACTTCGGGTTGGTATGTGACTCTTTGAGTCCTATAGAGGTTTCAGACCTCTGGGCTGAATTTGTCAGCCAGGAATGATGTCTTTGTGACTAACCCACTTTTGGATAGCACAGGTGGATGGAGTTCTCCCTAGTTGAGAGGGAGTGTTAATTTTGGACAACTAGGTCCAAACTCCATGTTGTGATGCTCAGATGAAGATGCCAATATTTTTATTGGATTCCTCTTTCGGAGAGGTGCAAGATCGATCTAAAGATCATCTTGATCCGATGAGCAAAACATTTATTTGAATTTATTCAAAATATGTGCAGATCAACCTGAAATGAAATCTAGGCTTGAAGCCCCAGCAATTGGGTCACACACCCTCATTGATGGATATAAATAGGTCAACGTTGGAGGTCATTTTTCACTCATCTCATCCTCACACATTTCTCTCTCCTCATCTGATTGGTTCGATCACTTGGAGGCTCTTCTTCATCCACACGTGGGAAAATGCAACAAGAAGATTTTCGTTTTCTGACCTAGGGTTTTTCAACGCAGAGTTGACCAGCGTTGACTTTGGTCAACGCTTGGTCAAACTGACCCAAATCTGTTCCAAAATTCCGATTTCTGCAGTCTGCATTTATTGGCACAGAAATCGAGGTTGGATGTTGACTTTGACTGGGCTGTGTTGACTTTTTACAGTCGTTGTTTGCGTTGACCGTTGACTTTTGTTGACTTTTGGGGTTGACTGTTTTGGCTGTCCTAGAGGGTTGTGTGACACTTCTAGTTAGCTGACCGTATTGAGACTTTGTTGGTTGAAGCATCTTGCTGACCGCCATAACGCACCAACACTTATATTTTAGCTTGTCTTTTGTCAATCTACTGGTATGTTCTATCAGCATTTTACTTTATTGTTTATGTGATTGCTGACTGATATTGGGATAAAAAGTAAAGTTGCATCAAGCAAAGAACATCTACAAAAATTTACAACTATCAGCAGAGAGATCAGCACCCAAAGACTCAGAGCTAGTAAGGCTCACTCTGAACTCTGTTTCAGAAGATTATCAGGTCTTTGTCCAAAGCATTTTGGGCAAAGAAAAGCTTCCAGTATGGGAAGCGATGTGGACAGCCTTGTAGCAAGAAGAGTTGAGGAGAGATCTCCTCAAAATTCATATTGAGGATGGTAGTAGCAGTTCGAAAGTCAAGAAGGAAGAAGATAACACTGCCCTTGCATCAAAGGGGCAACGAAAGCAAAAGAAGAAAGATTTGTCCAAGATCAAGTGCTTTAGGTGTGGAGAAATGGGACATTATGCCACACAATGTCCTCTTAAGAAAAAGGATAAGGAGGAGAACCAAGATCCTCAAGCGAGAGCTGCCAAGATTGAGGCAGAAGGAGATTGTGCTATGTTAGCTCATATTCCGAAAGGAGAGAAGTGGGCTGACTTGGAGTTGTAGATCCAGAATCTACAAGTGGCAGGATCCTTGAGTATTTCCGGACTCTTGGATCACATGTGAGCTACGACAGCCTAAAGACAGTAGCAGGATGGACAATTGCAGCGGAAAATGAGAAGACAATGCAGTGGCTAGCAGTACTAGAGCCTGATCAGCGCAAAGAGGCAGCAGCAGCATCAGCGATTGAGCAACAACAGCGCAGTGCATTGCAGTGCTCACGCAGCACAGTATTTTCGAAGAGCTAGTGCAGAAGTTAGCAACAGTGAGTCTTATTTTCCAGATGTAGTTTTACTTGTCCAATTTCGGATGTTTTTCTATTGCAAATAGCAACAGTGCAGCAGCAGCAGCAGCAGATGAGCAACAGCAGCACGGTGTACAAATGGTGCAGCGCAGTGCAGAGTAGTGCTCACGCAGTGCAGAGCAGTGCTCATGCAGTGCAGCAGCATAGTTGTAGAATTCAAAGGGAGTTGCAGTACAGTAGCAGTTGGCAGCAACATGCAGAGTCAGCAGCAGTATAGATGCAGCGTTTTTTGTGCAGTGTTGGTAAGCAGCATCAACAGCACAACAACAGATGTTCCAGAAGTCAGAGCAGCACATTGAGTTGTTTTGCTAGAGCACTTTCCTTGCTAAGAGGGAGTGTTGATTTATGGTAGCATTGGATGTGCTCTAGCCTTGTAACTTTGTATATAGGCTAGGACACATATATTCCATAAAACCCAAAAATGGTTTTAGAAAATTCCACTTAGAGATGGTTTAATTAAATTAATTAATTGTTTTTTTAATGTTTTCCTATGTCTAAACTTAGGGACACTGATTAATTAAAGGGTATTAATTAAACTAAGTGTGAATCTTCTAAATAAAGTCATTAATCACCTCCAAGTTAATCTTTACCCCTTGATTATGTTTTAATCTTGGTCGTTGAAGGGTCAACGGAAGAATACAAGGAGGAGGGTGAGGGGCTTATGGAAAACACAATTGAGCACATTGAGCATTTGGCATTTTCGAGTTTGTGTGAGAAGACACAACTTCTGATCAGAATTGAATCACTAGGGCAGGGTTTGCTAAGTGATTTTGATTCAGTGATCAGTTCCAGAGAGGGGCAGATGCAATAACTGGTCAGGAGGACTAGGAGTACATTTCAAAGAGAGGCAGCAGTGACGCAGAGAGAGGCAACGCAGCTTTCTGAAGGGGTGATGCAGTGCGTGAAGGGAATCACGCAAAAGTGACGTAGTGCCTTCCAGAGTCAGTATGGAGATAGCTAAAGGCTGGGGTTTCTGAGCCAGGAGGGCCAAAACTCAATCTCAGATCAGCTTGATCAATTGCAGAGGAGAGGTGGCACAGTTCCTCAACCTGCCCACGCAGTTCTAGCGTAGGCAAGCACGCAAAGGCAGAGAGGGGCTTCACCAACGCTATTTAGATCAGTCGGGGACTCGCAGAGTGAGGTATATCTCACAATTTCATCTATTGTCTAGATTTCTCTGAAGGGTGAGCCAGATATTGGCACCCTAGTTGTACTCAAGATTCTGCTACTTAATAATATAAAACCCTCAGATCTGTTGCACCAATTTTCCCGAGTTGGGTTTTTCAGGGGACTTAGTCCAAAAATAGCTATGTCAAATGTGGATGTTTTTCATTGTATTTTGTTCAGTTTGTTTCAGCAATTAGATTTATTCCGCAGTATTATTTGTGTAGACTGCTTCAGTAATTACTTCGATATTTCACTGTAATGAAATAATTCTGGAAAATAATAGAAGTAATTCAGATTTGTTGCAGTAGGAATCCATATTCAGGATTTTTCACATTAAATGCATCTTGATAAGTCATCAATTATGTGAAGTTGTTTTAAGGCCTCCTTGATAGGGTGAATTCTTTCTGAACAATAAATTCTCCTTGACTCCATCTCTCTCAAAGGACAAGGCACTAATCCTCCATAGGTGATCACTTTCAAAGCTTATTTCTCTCACCTCTCCTTCTCTTTCTAGGTCTAGCCATCATAGGTCACCTAGGGCATCAAATGTCTCACGTTCTAGCCATCGAAAGACATTGATCTCTTTCCCTCTACTGCATTGAGGTTTTCTCTAGGACCCCTCCAAATTTCACGAAATTTCGACGATGGGATCTCTAGATTGCAAGCCCTAGCCTAAGGATCGTCTCTTGCCCTAGGTTTCCCTTGGCTAGAGACTGCTTTAGTAATTACTTCGATATTTCACTGTAATGAAATAATTCTGGAAAATAATAGAAGTAATTCAGATTTGTTGCAATAGGAATCCAGATTCAGGATTTTTCACATTAAATGCATCTTGATAAGTCATCAATTATGTGAAGTTGTTTTAAGGCCTCCTTGATAGGGTGAATTCTTTCCGAACAATAAATTCTCCTTGACTCCATCTCTCTCAAAGGACAAGGCACTAATCCTCCATAGGTGATCACTTTCAAAGCTTATTTCTCTCACCTCTCCTTCTCTTTCTAGGTCTAGCCATCATAGGTCACCTAGGGCATCAAATATCTCACGTTCTAGCCATCGAAAGACATCGATCTCTTTCCCTCTACTGCGCTAAGGTTTTCTCTAGGACCCCTCCAAATTTCACGAAATTTCGACGGTGGGATCTCTAGATATTGCAAGCCCTAGCCTAAGGATCGTCTCTTGCCCTAGGTTTCCCTTGGCTAGTGACCTCATTTGGATCATTGCACTTTATTTCAAGAAGATTTGTCCATTGTCCTCTTCTCTTCCACAATTAGGTCAAGCCCCTCCTTGGTTGATCAATTCCACACCCTTGACCTAGTTTTGGGTCCACTTGGCCTCGTGTGGTCCCATAACCTATTAATGCCAATTTCATAAAGATCACATAATATCCATGTCTCTATAAAGATATCTATGTCTAGGAACCATCTTGACAAAGCATACCCTCAAAACCTATCCCTAAGGATCCTCTTGGCCCTTCCTAGAGAGCCCATCACCTTGCTTCTAAAGCAAGCAACCCATCTAATTGAGTCTCTCTTATGAATAGAACTAGGAATCACCTCCTCATCTTATCATTGAACGTATATTCTTGTGATTCCATCATACTAGGTCTCCTCCCATTGGTGAAAGTCCGTAAAGAGCAGGGAGCCTTAGCTGAGGTGACAGTGGGCTATCGCTCCATTGTTGCCCTTCACCTAGTAGTTGCCCTATAGGATCCCCTCCTAGGATCCCTGCTAGTTTGAGCGCTAACATTTTTGGCGTCGTTGTCGGGGACAAGGGGCATGTATTTTGTTCCCCGTATGACATATTGACATATCATTATTGGCAACTCCATTGGAAGAACGAAGCCCTAGCTCTTCATTGAACTTCAAAGTTAATGCTTGTTGGGTGAAACAAACATCTATCAAGCCATTTTAATTCACTCTAGTGACTCCATTTTAATCCTAATATGCAAAATCATGAAAAAAGGACTATTGTCAAAAAGAGATTAATCTTGGTTCTACATTAGCAAAACTCAATGATCAAAACCTTCAAGAACTGCGAAATAATGTGGACAAATATGTTGAGTTTTATGAATATTTATTGGAAAACATGGATAAGGAATCCATGCTCAGTTTTCATGGGTCAACACAAAAGCAACTCCACATAATGATGTGTGTGTATGAGAAGGATCCTAGTCTCTTTGACTTTGCTGGCGTAACCTGTGCTTTTAATATTCTGACTGACCTAATCAATAAAAAATATTATAATCAGTCGCAAAACCCCACAAAAGGCAATCAATTGAATAATCAAGGTGACATTGAAGAAAGTTCAAATGTGAAAGATCAACATGAAAGTGAGGAATATATGGGAGTGGAATTAATCCAAAGAAGATAGTGATGAGGACCTTCAAGATGCAAATTTAAGGATTGAGAATGTGCATGGCATGAGTGGAAGCCCTGCTAAAGTTTGTAAGGATGAACGTGATGACACGAGGACTTTCATTCAAGAAAGGGTGCTTGAGGATATGAATATTGTAGCTCCCTGTGAACATGGCATTTCAAATTCTTGTGCATTAGTGAGGGAAAATGGGATGTGGGCTACTATCATTTTAACAGTGACCCTATTTATGATATTGACACAGAAAATGAGGTTGAAATTGATTCTCCTTTTCTCTAGGAAATGACTCATAATGATTCCCTACTCACACCACTGAAAGGAAGCATTGTGGATTTCCCTCACATGAAGAAGGTTTATTGGAAATTGTAGGCCCCATTTATGACACTAATGAAGGCCTTGTTTTTCCATTCCTTCCCCAGGTTCCCAATAGCATAGCTACATTACCCCTAAGCCTGTGCCTTGCCCTTTCTCAAATTAGCACCATCATTGGTGATCCTTTTTCCCCTCCTAGGTATGATGTTGAGGGAGAACCATCCATTAGTTTTATCCCTCCTCCCCCATCATACCCTCAGGATTTTGAATATGATCATCATGAGAAACCTGCTTCTTGTGTCTCCCCTTGTCATCGGTCTCCCTTTCCTCCCAGTCATGACCTTATGGTGGTCGCAAAGCATGACATTAATGATGGGGACCATAACAAGGACGATATGCCTGAAGTTGCTATCCACCGGAGGTTTATGAGCTTAATTATTGATATCTCCATGTTTTGGTTGGAAGAAAGGATCGTGTGGAATAAATTGCATCCCTCGGCTCCCTTTTTCCCCGTAATACTCCATGCATGCTCACTTTGTGTTCCCACCTACCGCCCTTGTGACCTTCCATGTTGTCATTCCTACCCTTTCCTTTGGAACTGTTGCATGAGTAAGCAAGAGGCCAGTTGTTTTTATATTGACTGGATGATATGTTGGTTGCATTGGGTCTGTGATTACACTTAGTGTTTGGGTTACATAACATGCATGGTAGGGTAGGATGCATTGCATGCTCATTTTTTTCATTAGAACTAACATCATATGATATTTTCATGATAGATTAATTGCATTTAGATTAAAATTGGATTTATGACCTAATACTAAGCAATGGTGATCATAAGACACCCCGAAAACATGATGCCCCGTGTGCTTGGTCTTTGATATGTGAAGGTAACAGGTTTACGGTACCAAGAGATTGTTGGTGTTCTCATGACCTCCTGTTCAAGTAGCTTCATGCACCTCTCCAAGAGCTCATGTTCCAGTTGGAACTAATGTTACCCACCACCTGTGGGTAGTGTATATAGTAGAAAAAAATTCTCCTAGATGGTCCTCAACGCAGCCACCACATAGCTCAAAGTGATATCATCTCTGCCACCTAAGCCAGCCATTGTTGATTTTTGTAGCATCAAAAAGTGCTCTAAGTCTCAAATTTGGTGTAGAAGCTTAGACACTAGTATTCCAAAGAACCCAGAACGTATTTGTGGAAATTCCACTCAAATTTTGTTTTATTTGAAAAATTATTTATTTTAATGGGACCAAAGTCTAAACTTAGGGAAATTAAATAATTAATGGATATTAATAAAACAGTGTGTGAATCTTCTAGAGAACATAGATCAAGTCAAATTATGATCTTAACCATTGATTAGAGATCTAATCTGGGCCGTTGATTTCTCAATGAGTAGACTATAAAGGAAGGCTTGAGGGTTATTTGGAAAATACACCAGTGCAGATACTCAGTTGCCTGAGTAAATTGATTTTCTCAGCGATCGAATTTCGGCAAGAGAATATTGACTCAGAGGGAGAGTTGCAGGTGGAGGAGACGTAGAGAGGGTTCAGCAGCAATCTGGGGTGCAGGGGCGGGTGACGCAGTGCCAAGAAGACACAGCGCAGAGGCTGGGAGGGAGCAGCGCAGAGGGGTGACGCAGTTCTGCACAGTCCCCACGCAGAGCTAGCGCAGAGGGGTGATGCAATTCTGCACAGTCCCCACGGAGAGCCAACGCAGTAGTGACACAGGGGGCTCAGGAGGGTCCTTCCGAGGTCATTTCTCATCTGTTTATTTTGTGAGGAATTTCTCCAGTGTTATCATAATTTCTCTTCATCACTACTGATTGTAAATTCTACAAGAAGATTCTGCTAAATAATAGATACCCTCATCCGCTGCACTGGTTTTCCCGCATTGGGTTTTTCTGGGGACAATTGTTCAAAATATTTGTGTCATTTATGTGCTAACATTTTCTTTATTGTTCTACTCAGTAATTATATGGTGAAGTCTACATTTGAATTTATTTCAATATTTACGGAAGAGAATTCTGCAAATAACCTATTTCTAAATAATAAGTAGAAGAAATAACATCAGATAATGTAGTAGAATTTCAAGTTGAAATTTTCACAGCGATGTGGTCCCTCACTCGCTTGTTATGATTGTATGTTTGAAGATGGGCCTCCCAACACCGAGGGTATGGCTTTTCATTGGTATAATTGAGTAATTTTCCTTACTTGTTATGGGCACTTTTGGACATGGATTTGTGGGGAGATTTGACGGAAAAAATGGGCTAGGTTTGTATTTTTGTCTCCATTGCCCAATTTTGTGGTTAACCTTGTATCCTAGTCTCATCGAATCTCCTTTACTGGCCACTAGCTTTAGGGTTGGCACTACTTGGAAAATCCTGACTTTGGTTGTGTGGTCCCGCTTCCCGACACCACATACATCAGCCCCTGCCACTCCTTATAGCCCTATTCATCTCTTTTCCCATTTGGGTCCACATAGGATTAGCCTCCCCCTCCCTTTGTCCACACCTTGTGTTGAGCCTGGAATGATGCCTCGGAGGTTAATGCAGCTAAAAAGAAAAAGAAAAAAGCATAATTTGGTCACTCTCAATAGGAAACTTACCACAAAATGCAAAAGATGGTTAGGGCATACAAATTTAGCACGTAGGCAAAAGCCAAACATGAGCTCTACCCCTTACCCATGGCGATCACCCTGGTTCCTATGGGCCCTAGATCAGGGTTGCGGGGGAGCCCCCCCCCCTCGACCTCGCTCCCAAAACACAATTCGAGTGGGATCGTTTTGGGAGCACGCAGGGTTGTGGGGGACCCCCCCCCCCTCGACCCCACTCCCAAAACACGCTCCGAGCAGGATCGTTTTGGGAGCGCGCAAGGTTGCGAGGGAGCCCCCCCCCCCCCCCTCGACCTCGCTCCCAAAACACGCTCCGAGCGGGATCATTTTGGGAGTGCATCGGGAGCGCGCTCCCTAAACAGAAAAATGCTCCCTGCCTTTTCGGGAGCGCGCTCCCTAAACAAAAAAAACGCTCCCTACCTTTTCGGGAGCGTTTTAGGGAGCGCTCGGGAGCGAATGCTCCCCAATGGCTCCCTCCTTAAAGAAAAAAAAAAACTACGGAGCAATGTATGTCTGCCGCGCGGAGGAGGAGGGAAGCCTGCGGATTTTTTTGGAGGGAAAGAGGGGGGGAGGGGGGGTTGGAAAATAAAAATCTCTCCCTCTCCCTCATTATCATCATTATCAAGAGAGAGCAAGAGAGGAGAGGAGCCAGCAAGAGAGAGCAAGAGAGGAGGGGAGAGAGCAAGAGAGAGCAAGGGAAAGGAGAGCTTGGAGAGAGCAAGGAGTTTGGAGCTTGGAGAGGATATTAGAGCTTGGGATTGAAGGCCAAAGAGGTAGGATCTACAATCTAGAATCTAATCTAGATTTATTTTTTCTATGTTGCATTTTAATTTTTTGAAAAATGAAAAATTAAATTTTTTTTTTTTTTCTCTGTTGCATTTTTTCTCATTCCCATTTGGCATTCCTCCATCTTTTTGCAGGCTAAAAACATGAAACATCATGGATATATGGCTTGGCATTTTCTTCTTTTTCGTTCCTTTTTTAGTTATTATGGTGTTGGAGAGTAGAAGAAAGAGGGTTAATCAAGACGAGAAGGATGAAGAAGTGGGTTATAGTGGATTTGATGAAAATCCTGAAGAGTACCATGGTGAGGAGCAAGGGGAGAGTGGAGATAATGAGACCACAGTGACACCAACTAAAATTGACCAAACACCATTATGAAAATATGTTATTAGGCCTGAAGCAGGGAAAGGGGGTGGAACCACTAAATTTTTTTGCCCCCATTGAAATACACAATACACAGGTTCATACACCCGTGCCAGAAGACACCTTTGTGGGAAAAGGCCATGGGATGGAGATAAAAATGTAGGAATCAAAGCTTGTGTAAGTGTGTCAACAACAGATAGAGCCAAATACATAAGAGAAGAGGAGGATGCCCAATACAAATCTAAAAGATCTAAGGGTTTCTTAGAATCTTATCCACCATCACATCATGCACAAAGAAGTCCATCAACTTCCCATGGCAGTGGATATGGAGGCACACCTGGCACAAGAGCAAACATCTCTTTAAGGCGTAGAACCATATCAGATTTCCTTGACGAAGGGTCTAGGAATGATGTGGATTCAAAAAAAATCCCGTTTTCTCTATGCATGTGGGGTACCATTCAATGTTCTTCGCTCACCTTATTGGCATGAAATGGTTTCTGCCATTAATGATGCCCCCAAAGGATACAAGAGACGTGGGTATGACAAGGCTAGAACTATGGGACTTGATCATGAAAAAGCAAAGATAACTCATTCTTTGAGTAGAATGACAAGTTCTTGGAATGAGCATGGGGTGTCCATTGTATCTGATGGATGGACAAATGTAAAAGGCAAGCCATTGATAAGTGTTCTTGTTGTGTCTATTAGTGGTGCAATCTTCCTTTCATCATATGATTATTCACTGTTCAGATAAGTTCAAGACCAGCATCAACATTGCAGAACCATTACTTGACACAATTGAACGTATTGGGCCATACAATGTCGTCCAAGTCATCACTGATAATGCTGCTAATTGTAACGCAGCAGGAGCAATTATTGAGGATAAATACCCCAACATATTTTGACATGGGTGTTTGGTTCACATAATGAACCTTTTGATGCATGATATAATTAAAAACAAACAAACTCAATTCAGATGGATTAGTGATATGTACAAGAGAGGCAAAAAAATGATCAAACCTCATACAGATCCAAAGGTAAAAAAAGGATATATGAAAGCATTAGACAAGTTGGTCCCTGACAGGGAGGAGTGTGCTAATTTGCGCCTTGAATTAGGCAGATACTTCAGTTGTGTTGGTTTGTTTGGTTCTTTGCATGCAATGGAAGAAAGAGACAGATTTTATGCTCTCATATGGTGGGAAGCATATGGCAGCATGGGACTTTTGCCAAAATTGGCAAAAAAAGTTCTCTCACAGGTTGTAAATACTTCTTCTGCAGAGAGGTGTTGGAGCACCTACAGCTTCATCCATAATGTGAGAAGAAACAAACTCGATAAGAACCGAGCAGAAAGTTTGGCTTATGTGCACTATAACCTGAGGTTGTTGAGTCATTATTGTGATCAGGCTTATGAGGATCTATCATATAAAGTTTGGGGCAACAACCCAGAGGACGATAATTTGGAGGATGGCACTATACATCTAGAATAATTGGAAACAGAACTATTGAGAGATGAGGATGAAGCAACAACAGCGATGCCACCGCCATTCAGTAGCAATGTCGGTGCCAGTGTTCGAGTTCCAACTATTGTTCCTTTGCTGACACAGCCTCCACCTACATCCTCACGTGGAGAGTATGTGCCTTCTAGTTATGGTCGTGGTACTATGTGGGAGGAGACTACTGGAAGACCACCATTACCACAAGCTGCTAAAAAATTAGATATTTCTCGTGGCAAGAGGCCAAGCAATAGATAAAATAGATTTACAATTTACTAGTCTTTTCTATTTTCTAGTAGTTTTTAACTTTTTATAACTGTTGAAACTTGACTCTTTCATATTTATTATGAAATTTTTTTTATACAATATATGACAATTTAAGTTTGAAGTTTGAAACTTTGAAGTTGGCAGTTATAAGTTTATAACTCATTATGAATTATGAATATGATGCTTCATGAAAGTTGAAAGTTTTTTCATTTCGTTTCATTTTATAACATTTCATTTCATGTTAAATATTCTTTGTTGTAATGGTTACACTTAGCTTACAAGTACAACTATGGTGATCAATGAATCAATGATGATAAATGTTATATATTGAATTTTGAAAGCTTGAAACTTTAAAATTGATGAATCATGAGACTCAAGAGTCAATATGTTGCATGTTTCCAACTTATGGACGTGGTTGATGAAGATTATAACTTCAAGATGATTGATGTTATATGGTTCAATCTATGTTTTTATGTTTTTTATGTCTAATTCATTATTCTACATGCTTTTGTTGACATATATGCATCAAAATGTATATGTGTGTATATATATATATATATATATATATATATATATATATATATATAAACGCTCCTCGAAATGTTCTCGAACAAGGAGCTTCTGAAAATGGCGCTCCCGCTCCCGCTACCAAGTAACCTTGCCTTAGATGAGCCCCCTCCATCAATAAGGAAGCCATGATAGTCCCAACCCCTGGTGGGAAATGAACCACCCCATCTTAAGGGGGTGTCCACTACTATATACTACACATCATGCTCTCATCCCCTGGAGCCCTGAGCAGTTATGAAGAAAAATCAATCAAAGGCAAAAGGCATTTGAAGAAGGGCGGAAAAACAAAGGTCAAGGTAACTCATGTACCACGATTTTCTCCCTCCTACACTCACATACCCAGGTGTGGGCTTCCCCTATTATAGCTACCCTTGTAACATGACATGTGGTCTAGATGATTTCCCATGATCCCCACTCCATTCCATTATTATATCATTTGCCACCTACCACTTTAGAGATGTACCATGGGCATGTCACCCCCTTTAAAGGTTGAAACCACCTAATAGGGCCCTTGATTAACCCCCTATTGAGCTTGGAGACACTTGTACATGCCAAAACTCACTATGGAAGGGCATACCACCATGAAGTGCCCCATTGAATCCATTACTTGTAAGATTATTCTAATAATTTGTTGTATTGGAGGACAAGGGGACGCATTGGATCTTATGCACGATTGCAGGTGGGTCTCCATTTTAGGCTTGGTCTCCCTATATGTGATCCTAGCCCTCCAGAGGGCCACATTGGCACCTGTGGGATAAGTGTTGAGAACCATGGGCCTCCACCATAGTAGAGAGTACTTCATCGATCCCCAGCACCACTCGTTGATTGTGTAATATCCCGAAAGGGAAATACACAGCAATGCAAGCATACGACAATATAGAAAATGCCATAAATAGAACATAAAGCAAATACTCATAAAAATGTCGGGAATGCTAAGCCATTTTATTAATCTGAGAATATAATGAAATACAATAGATGATCAGAATGATAGCACCTATTCTTGCTCAAGGCAAGTGAAGAACTCTCTCAGAAAGACAGGAAATGGCTGCTATAAGAAACTGCGTCCCAGCTGCTGGTAAACTGCCGTAAAATTGTTGCTGCTGGAATGGACTGAAACTAGGGGCTGATCCCCTTGCCGGAATGAGCTGAAAATCTGCAGACCACCTGTACTCACCACCCCGGACAAAACCCCGAAACCATATCAAAAATGGTCAGCCTCCGAAAATCACCAAAGAAACCCTCCTCAAGGAATTACACTGCCTCTGCAAGGCTCAGCGCAGATGCCAAATGATAATCGCTGAAACTGTGCCACAAACTCCTCGGGAAACCTCCTACTGGCAAAGACTGATCCTCTCCTCTGGATATCAACTGAAACTCCTGCAGAAAACCCCGCACCGGAACACCTCCAAGTAGAACTGTGTCCTCTCTCCCAGGGACTGCGCAGTCACAAGAGAAGCCCAGCTCCTCAGCAAAACAACCAATCAAACCTCTCGCTAAAGACTGAAGAAATGACCTTACCTAAGCAAGGCACTCGAAGTCCCCCAGGGCTAAGGGTGAGATCTCCAACCGGAGACGCTCAACGCACTAAACAGTGCTGCAGACAGGCTAAACAGTGAGCGTGCTCAAGAAGACAAAAGTCTAGCTCAAATACCATCAACAACAAGAATGCCCCAAATGAGGAGGCTCCTCCACCTTTTATAGCATTGGTTTCCCTCCAAAACCAACATAGTCTCTCTCTCCTCCACGTGGTGTGTGGCCCCCCTTGGCTCCCCCCTTAAGTTACAACGTTGTGCTACTAGGAAGGTGTTTTATTCCACTAAAGTGAGTTAGACCCCCTTTTACTCACTTTTTTTATTTATCTACAAACCACATACGGCAAAACAATACAAAGTCGAATATTCCAATTAGCTGTCGCTAATTAGGAATATTACAGATTGCTCGTTTTCCACCTTTTGGATGAGGATGATATACCTGGTTCAGCATGCCCAGTCTATTCCACACATGCACCACACACTTGCCAGATGTTCCAGGGTACAAAGGATGTCTCCTACTGCAAAGGGACGGCTTATGTCATCATCTTAGCCCTTACAGATGGTCTATAGGCATTTTCAATCCACTTGGAGACCCATGAGGATGTCAGTGTGCCCCCACACCCACTTGGGAGCACCACAGGTTCTTGCTTGGAAAACAAAGGGCCAACCCCTTGTCCATTATGTTTGGAGTCCAATTCTTCATCATGGCACCCTTTGGACTTCATTAGGCCTCCTCAAAGGCCCAACGACTCACTATATTGATCATCATGCCCTCTTGAGAGACTTATTCTTATGTTATTGAGCTATTTTGGTGGGCTTGTCACCAAAAGTATTGTTATTATGCACATTATTTTATTTTAGGGGCATTATTAGTCCAAATTAGGCCATTTGAATCCCTTAGAGGATTGTATAAATAAAAGAGAGACATTCTCACTCAATCATCATCACTTGGATTGGATTATAAGATCTTATGAGATTTTCGCTATCCCTTTTAGAGGATGAATTTGGATGATATGGATGAATTTTGATGTTTGGATTTCTCTCTCGTGTTTTGGAGCTTCATTATTGGCATAATTTGATGATGTACATGTAAGAGTTATTTTCATGTTTGTTCTTGTTATTTACTTTTGTCATATTAATTTTGCTGGGATTTTCGCTATAAAGTCTGAAATTCACTGTTTTTCTATATGAACTAGTGGAAATTGTTATCTTTTATAGTGTTGCATCATATCATGGGCCATGTATGAATGGATGAATGTTCCTAGTGATAATTTGCGTTAAATGCATCTCGATAAGTCATCAATTATTGCAAATCGAAGTATAAAGTCCTTGAAGCAGTTGCTCTCATGCCCTAATGCTATGTGAAGTTGTTTTAAGGCATCCTTGATAGGGTGAATTCTTTCCTAACAATAAATTCTCCTCGACTCCATCTCTCCCAAAGGAGAGGGCACTAATCCCCCATAGGTGATCACTTTCAAAGCTTATTTCTCTCACCTGTCCTTCTCTTTCTAGGTCTAGTCATCATAGGTCACCTAGGGCATCAAATATCTCACGTTCTAGCCATCAAAAGACTTCGATCTCTTGACCTCTACTACGTTGAAGTTTTCTCTAGGACCCCTCCAAATTTCACAAAATTCCGAAGGTGGGATCTTTATATATTGCAAGCCCTAGCCTAAGGATCGTCTCTTGCCCTAGGTTTCCCTTGGCTATTGACCTCATTTGGATCATTTCACTTTATTTCAAGAATATTTGTCCATTGGTCCTCTTCTCTTCCACAATTAGGTCAAGCCCCTCCTTGGTTGATCAATTCCACACCCTTGACCTAGTTTTGGGTCCACTTGGACTCGTGTGGTCTCACAACCTATTAACGCCAATTTCACAAAGATCACATAAAAGCCAAGTCTCTATAAAGATCTCTAAGTCTAGGAACCATGTTGACAAAGCATACTCTCAAAACCTAGCCCTAAGGATCCTCTTGGCCCTTTCTAGAGAGCCCATTACTTTGCTTCTTAAGAAAGCAACCCATCTAATTGAGTCTCTCTTGTGAATAGGCCTAGGAATCACTTCCTCGTCTAATATTCTCGTAATTCCATCATACCGGGTCTCCTCCCACCGGTGAAAGTCCGTAAAGAGCAGGGAGCCTTAGCTGAGGTGACATTGGGCTATCACTCCATTGTTGCCCTTGACCTAG
The DNA here is from genome assembly GCA_034641835.2 of Pinus albicaulis. Classification (NCBI taxonomy): domain Eukaryota; kingdom Viridiplantae; phylum Streptophyta; class Pinopsida; order Pinales; family Pinaceae; genus Pinus; species Pinus albicaulis. The sequence continues at coordinate 567,866,527 of CM076576.1, forward strand.
TAGTTTTCCTATAGGATCCCCTCCTAGGACCCGTGCTAGTTTGAGTGGTAATAGTCCTAAAGGTGGAAAGAAAACAATATGGCTAAAAAATACAAGATGACTGCACTCCCTAGAAATATAACTAGGGTTGTTGCATATGTAGACAACTTCCAATACTTAAGGGAATTATAACTACGAAGGGTTATGTTTGAGTACATTCCAACTATAAGTAGAAACACAATTATAATTAGATATCATTTTTTGGGATTCAACTGCGTTAAGTCATTCATCTATGACCATTTCCATGAGAGGCAGTCGTAACTGACTAATTTCTCATGATTTTTTAATAGTCCACTTAGCACTCATTGCATCGGGTGATGTTCACAGGGGTGAAGAAGTGGAATTGAAACTAGTGAAATGAATCACATAGCATCAATCATCACTTCCGGGACTTGCACCCAGTAACTAGGACTTCCCGGGAGGTCACCCATCCCAGATAGCCTCTGGCTCAAGTGCGCTTAACTATGGAGGTTTCCCCACAATCAAGCCCACTTAGCTTGCTACCCCATTTGCAAAACCTTAGCAAGTATTGTGCCTCATGAACCATTCAAGTAGAGCTCCCTTTACTCTTTGTATTTAAGTATTGAGGGGTTTCCGTAGTGCATTATATTAGATATCATTTTTGGGATTCCATGCGTTAATTAAATTATTCATCTATGACCATTTCCATGAGAGGTAGTGTATTGACTAATTTCTCATGATTTTTGAATAGTCCACTTAGCACTCATTGCATCGGTGATGCTCACGGAGGTGAAGAGGGTAAGGTTGAAACTTAGTGAAATGAATCACATAGCATCAATCTCATCACTTCTGGACTTGCACCCGGGTATCTAGAATTCAGGAAGGTCACCCATCCCGGAAAACTTCCTTTGGCTCAAGCACTTGTAGTAACTATGGAGTTTTCCCCACAATCAAGCCCACTTAGCTTGCTACCCCATTTGCAAAACTTCAGCAAGTATTGTGCCTCATGAACCATTCAAGTAGAGCTCCCTTTACTCTTTGTAAAGAAGTATTGCAGGGTTTCTGCAGTGCATTATATTAGATATCATTTTTTGGGATTCAACTGTGTTAATTAAGTCATTTTTTGTTGGAAAAACTCCAATGATAGCCTAATAGAAAATGCAAAAAGAATACCAAGTTCTTGCTTCCAAAAGCACATGTCTAGATTACTTCAGCAAAAAATAAATAGCCTCAAAATTTTGAAACCCAACCTCACCCACAAGATGGTTGCAAAGTCTTCAAGCACATCAAAGAGATGTGTGTAAAGTCCCCGACTTAACCAAGAAAACTAACAACAAATCGCTTGTCCTTTCCTTGGCTTACCCAAGAGGAAAAGGATGCAGAGCCACATTGGGTTTGGGCGCATGCACGAGGATTAATGTGCATGGATAAGACTGAGCGTGACTTGGAGTTATTTGGAGCGCATGCATGAGTGAACTAAAGGCCATTGTGACGCATGCACTAATTTAGGAATGAGTTGGCACTTTTCTTGGATTTAACTATAGAACTTGCATACATAGGGAGACAACTAAGCATTGTGATCCAATTAACTAGGTGCATGCCCTTTTTTCTCCCACTTCACAGTAGTTTGACATAAGAGTATCTCCACTAGACTAAGTGCATGCTTCTTCTCTCCACCTCTACTTCAGTTGAACTCAAGTGTAATCCCTTAGTCATGAGTATGGCCATCTCATCCTCGTTCACTATCAATTAACCGAAATGCATGGAATTTGAAGTCAAAGTCTTCCACGGATAATGCAACTTCCATAATTGATAAAAGGAGGTCACTTTGATAGCAGTGTAAGATATACATAGTGATTTTTCTATTCTATGTTGTTGTAACTTAGGGCTTAAGGTCGGACAACCTTGAGTATCCCTTATTTGGAGAGACATATGGGCTCCCCCTAGTCAGAAGGGTATGTTTTGGTGGAAGAGCTTCAATTTGTGAGACCCTAGCACATCATCTTTTCTGGTTGCAATCATTCATTAAGCTTGGAGGTCCATTTGTGTTTATTTTAGCAAGCATTGTGATCCAATTAACTAGGTGCATGCCCTTTTTTCTCCCACTTCACAGTGGTTTGACATAAGAGTATCTCCACCAGACTAAGTGCATGCTTCTTCTCTCCACCTCTACTTCAGTTGAACTCAAGTGTAATCCCTTAGTCATGCGTATGGCCATCTCATCCTCGTTCACCATCAATTAACCGAAATGCATGGAATTTGAAGTCAAAGTCTTCCACGGATAATGCAACTTCCATAATTGATAAAAGGAGGTCGCTTTGATAGCAGTGTAAGATATACATAGTGATTTTTCTATTCTACATTGTTGTAACTTAGGGCTTAAGGTCGGACAACCTTGAGTATCCCTTATTTGGAGAGACATATGGGCTCCCCCTAGTCAGAAGGGTATGTTTTGGTGGAAGAGCTTCAATTTGTGAGACCCTAGCACATCATCTTTTCTGGTTGCAATCATTCATCAAGCTTGGAGGTCCATTTGTGTTTATTTTAGCAAGTATTTTCATAGTTGTAATTCCTTATTTTTATATGCAAATAAACTTTCTGATTTTGTTGTGCCCTCATTTTAAAAATATTGTTGTTTTTCTAGTATCTATTTTGGGATATTACAATGGTATCAGAGCTATAAGACTTGGCATCCCATTTGGGTTAACTACATGTGTAAAGAGGGTGGTCATAACCTGGAAAAATAGGAAGAAATAATTGCTAGAAATGATCAACCATCGCCATTAAGTGAGAAGGAAGCAAAACAAATGTTCGCAATAATGCCAAAACAACTATAGATGAATAACCTTTATTTGAGTCATATGGCTCAAAACAATGCAAATGGAAGGAAAGTAGCAAGGTTGAAGAAAACATTGAGCATTCTTCAAGCAAACGTTCAAGTTCAACGCAATCTAGACTTTCCATGCCTACTTTTATACAAGAAGATGAGCCTACACAAGGGGAAGCTATGGAGGACAATGAGGGTGTTGAAATATTAACTATCAAGCTTTGTGGGGAAATTTCCAATTAGTCATCTCCTTTAAGGACTACTTGAAGGCCACAAAGCACACAAATCCAAAGCAAAATCAATGGATCAAAGGGAAGTAGAACTATGGGCTACAGAAGAGGTTGGGTCGAGTATCCTTACCAAGTTTTAATGGATCATCCAAGTGTACCGCTAGGGCTTGGATTCAAAAATTGGATACTTATCTTGCCCTAAATTAGATGAAGGAGATTGAGGCCATCAAGTTTGCTACCCTTTACCTTAAGGGAGCTGCACATGAATGGTGGTATCAAAATTTAGTGACACAAGGACATGGTGCAATAATCTCTTATGATCACTTTTGCACTACATTGATAGAGCAGTTTGACCGCAAGGAAGTGCACTATAGAGAGTTGGCTCAATTGAGACAAGTTGGGACACTTTATACATATATACCAGAGTTTCAGCGATTGTCAACCATGGTTTCTGATGTGACTAAGAAGAGATTTATTTCTTGGTTCATAAAGGGCTTGTCAGAACCTCTCAGGGGTTAGGTCAAAGATTTTAATTCGACAACATTGCGAGATGCTATTAAGCGCGAAAGGAATATGGAGTTATCGATACCACAGGCTAGGTTTCCTAGCAAGTTTCCGCATAGACCCTAATCGCAAAGTTTGTCGCAAAGGAAGGACAAGTCGAATCATAATAGACCTGAGAGTGACATATCTAGGTCAATTGGTGGTGCCCCTTGTGATTCAAGGGATAAGTTGAGATGAAAAAGGCTTTGCTTTGACTATCATGAGCCTTGGACACCTAGACATAAGTGTAGATGTGGGGGCAAGGCCCACTAGATTAAGGTCTTTGAGGAGCCTAACGATGATGAGTCATTAGAGACACATGTTTGTGATGAGCAGATGGATGGAGAGACAGGTATAGATGAGCACTTGGATGATTTCGAACAAATAGAAGGTGCATTTGCAACCCTCACTACCATTCCTCATTATAACGCCTCCAAAGTAATGAGTGTTATATAAGGGCAACGAGTTGTTATGTTGATTGATAGTGGGGTTACCCACGATTTCATTGACTACTTGTCCTATGTGAAAATGCAGGGCTTGCAAGTTGAGGAGCATGATGGTTTTCAGGTGCAGACAGTAAGTGACACGATGTTGTATTGCGTTCATCGTGTTCCATAGTTGATATAAATTTGGGTAATTACACCCTTACTGATGACTTTTATGTGGTTGGCACTGGGAATAAAAATGTTGTGGTAGGTGTTCAGTGGTTGCATTTTATAAGTCCATTTGTTACGAACTTTAAGACTATACAATTGAGATTCACAACAAATGGTAGGAGGGTGGTATTACAAGGCTTAACTCCATATGCTCCTACAGTCATTACAGCCAAGAGAATGGAGAGAGTATTTTGACATTCAAAGGCCATGTGAGCAGTGCAATGTTTCATTTTAGAAAGGTCTACTGATACAAGATAGCATGGGTGTCATGTGGACATACAAGACTTGTTCGACAAGTATAATGTGGTGTTTTTAGATCTATTACATGGCCTACTTCTGGATCGTGGTTTTGAGCATGTTATTGAGTTCGTGGCCAATGAGCCATTTGTTATGGATCCCCACCATCATCCTAAACATTTCAAGGATGAGATCGAGAGGACTATTTGGGAGTTATTGGATGCAGGACATATACAAACTAACTCTAGTCCTTTTGCTTCTTTTGTTGTCCTAGTAAAGAAGAAGGATTGCACTACGAGGATGTGCATTGATTATCGTGTACTAAATATGAAGAACATCAAGAACAAGTACATATTCCACGTATTGTTGAGTTGATGGATGAGCTACATGGAGCAATCATTTTCTCCAAAATAGATCTTCACTCAGGATATCATCATATTTAAGTTTGAGAGTAGGACACGCACAAAAGAGCATTCAAGTGCCACTTTGGACATTTTGAGTATTTGGTGATGCCCTTTGGGTTATCAAATGCTCCAACTACTTTTCAGTCTTGCATGAACCATGTGTTCAACAAGTAATAGTGGAAATTTGTGTTGGTTTTCTTTGATGACATCTTAATATATAGCAAGTCGTGGGAAGAGCATCTTCAACACCTTGATGAAGTGTTAAGTATATTAGCAGCTAGTTCCCTTTTTGCGAAAGCTTGCATGTTAAAATTGGCAACTAGGGCTAAATTACACTATTGGACAGCTCATTTGATGGAGATGATTATTGCATTGAATTCCTCTTTTTTAGAGGACCAAAATCGACCTAAAGATCATCAAATTTGGACAAGCAAAAATGTGTTTTTGAATTTATGCCCTCACATGCGCTAAATGTCAAGGTCGGCCTCATCATCATGTAGGCTCATGAAGCCCAGTGGATGTGACTCTTCACCCTCAACGACTTGTATAAATACAAGTGCCCTCTCACCTCATTTGACATCATCATCACACACATTTCTTCTCTCTCCTTTCATTAGTTCGTGCAGCTATTGGGCAGATCTTCTCTCTCTCACAAGTGTGCCAAAAGGACGAATTTTTTGGGCGAATTGCAGGGCCGAATTTCAAGACTGTTGCAGGAGTTTGACCAGTGTTGACCAAGCACTTTGACTCATCCTTTTATTACGATTTTTGTGGGAAAATTTCGTTTTTGGCAGGACAGGACGTAAAGTTTGGCACATGAACTGAGAATTTCTGGGCACTTTGACTACAGTGCTGACTGCAGGGTTGACCGCATACCTAATCGCAGAGTTGACTGTAGAGTTGACCAAGTTTGACCGTAGTTTTCAAGATTGTTTTGGGTTGAATTTGACCACCTTATCAGGTTGAGTTTGACTGGGTATGACTGAGCTCCAAAAAGGAAAATTTGTTGTTGCATTGACCATCTTTGACTTTCTGGTTAGGGCTCAATTAGACTGTAGTTGACTGTAGATTTGTCAGGGTTGTTTTGACTTTGATTTGGCAAGTCAAGTTTGACCTTTTGTATGCTCTCTCTATGTTGAATATTTGATATAATAATAAGAAGATTTATCAAAGGGTTTTCCCCACATTAGGGTTTTCCTTAGCATCCGGCAAATCTGGTGTCCTCTTGTCTTGGCTTGTCTTCTACATTTTATTTTATGTTCTATCTACAGTTATTGTCAATGTGATTGATGGTTAATGTGATTTCTATTGGAAAGCTAAATTTTCAATGGGCTAAAGAAATATTGAAGTAATTGTGCTAAGCATAGAACATACCATTGTTAACTAAAATTAACACTCCAAGTGTGAGTTCGACATCACTGAGCTATTATGTTTGGGATATATCATTGGTGGAAGTGGTGTGTGTTACCCACCACCTTGTGGGTGATATCCCAAGGAGAAAATTTTCTCCAAGATGGTCCTCAGTCGGCAACGAGCAGCCCTTGCAGCCACCAACTAGCTTGTTGTGCCATTTCTCTGCCACTTGAGCCAGCCATGTGGTCCCTCACCCATGTGTCATAACCGTACATTTGAAGGTGGGACTTCCGAACCTGAAGGTATGCCTTGTCATTTGGTAATTGAGTATTGAGTTTTCTTATCATGGACACTTCTGTGCATGGATTAATGTGGGGATTCGGAGGAAAGAGTGAGCTAGGTCTATGCTTTTGTCCCCTAGAGCTCTTTTGGATGTTACCCTTGGATCTTAGTCCCGTGGGATCTCCTTTACTGAACATTGGGTTTTAGGGTGGTACTACATGGGAAATTGTTGCACATAAGCTCAGCGTCAACAGCGATTAACTGTAATTATATATATTTTATTAAATAAGAAAGAATGGATGGATTACAGAGTGAGAGGCTCGGGCTTAAATACATCCCTAAGTGCCTCTTGGTGAAGGGGTGTGTTCTTTGATCATGCCCTTTGCTTAACTAAACTCATAGATACAAAATAATTAATTTTTATACAACATTGCCTTCCTCCCAATAGATGCTTTGTCCTCAAAGCATACGTAATGACGGATGTTGTTGACGAAACACTTTAGTCTCCCAAGAAGCTTCTTCTTCTGCTAAGTCCTTCCACATGATCAGGTAGTCCTTGATTACTCGGGATCGGACCTTCTTTTCCCTAACGAAGATGATACCTTTTGGCTCTAAAATGACCCTTCCTTCGTCATCTAAGGACGGAAGTGTTGTTTTCATTGATTGATGTTCACAAAGTGCCTTTTTTGAGGCAGGATACATGGAAGACGTTGTGAACACGACTTTTATCAAGAACGCTTAAACTATATGCGACTTGGCTGATCTTTTTGTTGATCTAGTATGGTCCATAAAATCTTGGTGCCAATTTAGTTTTTCCTTTTTGTTTTAAGGACAGCTGCTTGTATGGCTGAAGTTTGACAAATACCCATTCTCCAACTTCAAATTCTCTCTCGGTTTTGTTTTGGTCAACTTGCTGTTGCATACGGTTTCTTGCATTATTTAGATTTCCATTTAGAGTTTGGACGACCTTTTGGGTTTCTTCTAACTGGTTTTTAACAGTTGGTAGTTTCGTCTGGATGATAGCAAAGTCTTTCCATTTCGGAGGTTCGTATCCATATAGAGCTTGAAATGGAGTCATTTTCATTGATGTGTGGTAAGTAGAACTATACCACCATTCTGCGAGATGTAACAACTGAACCCACTTATTTTGGTTTTCTGAGGCATAACAACGTAGATAGGCTTCCAAACATTTATTTACAACCTCAGTTTGGTCATTTGTTTGAGGATGGTAAGCTAAACTCATGTTGAGGTACGTTCCTATATGATTGAAAAATTTCTTCCAAAAATTATCCTTAAATTTGGCATCTCTATCACTTACAATGACCATGGGAAATCCATGTAATTTGTAAACATTTTTGCAAAATATCTCAGCAATTTGTTTTGTTGAATCTGATTTCCTCATTCCAATAAAGTGAGCATACTTGGTGAGTCTGTCGACTACTACAAGAATTTTATCTTTACCCTCATATACAGGTAACCCTTCAATAAAGTCCATTGATATTTCATCCCGTTTCTAATTTAGGATATTTAAAGGATGAAGTAATCCAAGTGTCATAATATTTTTATTTTTATTCCTCTAACATTTGTCGCATTATGCTAACATATTTTTGAATATCGTTACTCATTCCCTTCCAAAAGAATGATTGGCGTGCATTATAGTAGGTTTTAAAGAATCCTACATGTCCGGCTAACAATGAATCATGTGACTCTTTTAGCATCTTGGTTTTAACCTGAGAATTTGAATTCAGACAGATTCTTCCCTTGTACCATAGAATATCGTTCTTCCATTCAAATTTTGAGATATACATAACTTTATTGATTATAGCATTGTTTTTGGATCTTTTGCATATTCACTTCGAATCTCATTAAGCCATTCGGGAACAACGACCGAGACTACAAGTATTGACGGTTCTTCATCTTTCCTGCACAGAGCATCTGCCACTACATTGTCCTTTCCTTTTTTATGGAGTATCTCCATGTCAAAGGCAGTAATTTTTTCAATCCACTTTGTTGTCCTTTGGAAAGCATTTTTTGTTGGAGGAGGTACTAGAGACTGTTATGGTATGTTTGTTGATTTTTGTAGCATCGGAAAGTGTTTTAAGTCTCAAACTTTGTAAAGAGGCTTGGACATCAGTATTACAAAGAACCCAGAAATCGTTTGTGGAAATTCCACTCCATTCATGTCTTATTAAATAATTAATTATTTAAATGGAGACCCTAAGTTTAAACTTAGGGAAATTAAATAATTAAAGGGTATTAATAAGACAGAGTGTGAATCTTCCAGAGAACGAAGATAAAGTCAATTTTAATCTTAGTCATTGAGTATACTTCTAATCTGGGTCGTTGATTGATCAAGGAGAAGATTATAAAAGAAGTTTTGAGGGTCATTTGGAAAGTAAGTCGGGCATACACTCAGTACCCGAAGGAGATTGATTCTGAAGGAAAAGAATTAGATTTTAGAGGGAGAGTTGCAGGGCGGAGTTGCAGAAGCAAAAGGAGAAGAGGGAGTCAACAATCACTGAGCTCGAGGACAGAGGGATGCAAAGGGCCACAGAAGGCAACAGTGAACCCACGCAGAGTGATGCAGTCCAGCGCAGGGAATGCGCAGAGAGACACGCAGACAAACGCAGAGGGAGTCAAAGTCTATTCCGGGTGTCAGAAAATTTTCAGGAGGGGCCGAGAATTTTGTCTCAAGTGTTTTTTCATTATATTTGCTAGTGTATTCCTTGTAAAGATTCATTTTTTGAAGAATAATAATAAAACCCTCATCTGCTGCACCGGTTTTCCCACATTGGGTTTTTCCGGGGACAATTGTCCAACAATAAGTGTGTACATGTGATTGGTTCTTATTCTTATGTTCTTTACTGTTTCCTTCTCTGCATATGTAATTGTGAATGTTGCAGTAGTATTTATTTCGAAGTTTACTGATAGATTTCTGTAAAAAACTTATTGGAGTAATAAGTAGGAGAAATAAATCTATCACTACAACTGCAGATTTCTAGATTGAAATTTTCACATGGTATCAAAGCCAGAGATGAGTAACAGGAACAGAGAATCGGCAAGTGAATAGAAATCTGACATTGTTGCGGCAGCTCGAAGGGGTTCACGCAGTTCTTCAGAAAGGAAGAGAAGCATGAAAGAACAGATGGATCACGATGTTTTTGTTCTGGCATGCAGACTGGAAGAAGAGTTTGCTTGTGTGTCAAGCACTGCTTCTCCTGAATTCTAGTACATTGACATTGGAGCTTTTGCTCATATGACGGGAGTGCGGGAATGTTTTTCCAACTACCAAGAAGAGCAGATGAACTTTTAAATTACCATGGGTAATAAAGCAAAATGTACCCCTATTGGAAGAGGTACCGTAGTATTTCAAACCAAGGCTGGAAATAAGCTTCGGGCCACTAATGTACTGCACGTGCCTGGGTTGGGGATGAACTTACTCTCAATGTCTCAACTTCAAAACAGAGGTTACGACGTTTACTTCAATGGTAACAGAGTTTACGTCAAACACCCCAATTGGAAGAAGAAAGCACAAATCGGAGTAAGGAGCAACAAACTTTATAAGTTACAACTTGAATCTCCAATGGCACTAATAGGCAGCACTGATGAAATGGACTTGAATGAACTATGACACAGAAGAATGGGGCACTTACATCATGGGGCATTAAAGGTTCTCAAGAAAATTGTCATAGGAGTTCCAAGTGAGACGGTGTCTGCAAAAGGTGCGTGTTGGGAAAATATGCCAAGGTAGTGTATCAGAGAAGCAGCAATAGGGCTAAGACTGTATTGGGCTTGATACACTCGGATATTTGCGGACCAATGTCCACTAGAGCTCTTAGTGGTGCCGAGTATTTCGTCACCTTTACTAATGACCATTCCAGGAAAAACTAGATCTACTTTCTGAAGACCAAGGACGAAGTCTTCAATCGATTTAAAGATTTTAAAGCTCTGGTAGAAAATCTGACAGGAAAGCGGATCAAGGTGTTGCGTTTAGACAATGGTGGAGAGTACACGGACAAGGAATTCACAGGGTTCTGCGTAGGGGAAGGTATCAGAAGAGAGTGGACTGCTCCATATAATCCGGCGCAGAATGGTGTGGTAGAGAGGAAAAATAGAACCATTGTCAAGGCTGTAAGGGCAATGTTGTATGATCAAGACATGCCCAAATTTCTGTGGGTTGAAGCTTGTAATACAGTTGTCTACGTTCAGAACAGGATTCCTCACAACGCATTAGGAAAGATCAAGCCAGAAAGTGTCTCCACTGGCAGCAAGCCTGAAGTGAGTCACTTTAGGATCTTTGGCAGTACGGCTTATTGTCATGTGCCCAATGAAAAGAGGAAGAAGTTGGACATGATTGCGGAAAAAGGGGTATCTGGTAGGATACAACAAGAATGCAAAGGCTTACCGCATCTACATTCCGGAGAGCAGAAAAGTTGTAGTGTAGAGGGATGTGAAATTCATGGAGGAGAGGGCCTTCAGAAGATCCCGAGAGATGCCTTCTGCTACGCAGTCTGAGGAGGATCCGTTGGTTCAACCACAACAACCTGTGGAAGATAATACAGTTGCCTCTCCAAGGCATAGGGATCCGAGGGACACTTCTCCCAAGGACTTGCAGGAGGGAGAGCAGGTGAGTCCACCCATTACCAGTGGGAGAACGAGCAAGGAACTATGAAAAATTCTGAGGGACGCAAAGGACTTTGTCAGAGCCCCCCGAGATGTGAAGAGACAGCACAGGCAGCCTGAGATGTACCAAGCATTGGTTGCACAAGTTGGGGAATCGTCTAGTTTTCGGGAAGTAGCTCAGCATCAGGTATGGGTAGATGCGATGGTGGAAGAGTACAGTTCCATCATGACAAATGATGTTTGGGAAGTGGTTCCCAGACCTCAGGACAAATCAGTTGTAGGTTCAAGGTGGATCTACAAGATCAAGTATGCTGCAAATGGCAACATCGAGAAATTTAAAGCCAGGTTTGTGGCTAAGGGGTACGCTTAGAATGAAGGAATGGATTATGAAGAAACCTTAGCCCCAGTAGTGAGATATACTTCCATTAGATCCGTGATATCCCTTGCAGCGTAGACGAGATGGGAGATTCACCAGATGGATGTCAAGAATGTGTTTCTAAATGGGGTGATAGAAGAGGAAGTGTACATTAAACAACCAAAGGGCTTCGAGACGCATGAACAAAAGACTCATCTGTGCAGGCCTAAGAAAGCCTTGTATGGAATGAAGTAAGCCCCTATAGCTTGGTATGGTCGAATTAACAGCTACTTGTAGAAGATGCGATTCGTCAAGAGTGACATAGATCCCAAACTCTACTATCTAAGGGTAGGGAGTGAGCCCCTAATATTGGTGCTATATGTAGATGATCTATTTCTGACATGGTCATCGAGGCTCATTAAGGACTGCAAGGAGAATTTGGCTACAAAATTCGAGATGAAGGATCTAGGGTTGATGCACTATTTTCTGGGGTTGGAAGTTTGGTAGCAAAAGGGGGAGATCTTTCTTGGTCAAGGAAGATATACTACAAAATTTCTGAAGAGATTTCAGATGGAGGACTGTAGACCCATGACGACTCCAATGATCACCAACTGGAAGAAAATCGACACATTCGAAGATGATGAGGTTGATCCTACTTTGTATAGGCAGCACATAGGATCTTTGGTGTATCTGGTAAACACTAGGCCAGACATCTGTTATGCTGTAAATATCCTCAGTCAGTTCATGGCGAAACCTAAGATGGCTCATTGGGCAACAGTCAAGCATGTTCTCAAGTGTCTTCAAGGAACAACCGAGCTTGGATTGAAGTATACCCGTGGCAATGAAAGTGGGTTCACTGACGCGGATTGGGCAGGGAGTCCGGTAGATCGAAAGAGTACCAGTCGGTACTGTTCCAGTCTTGGATCAAAGATGACTTCCTGGTGCAGCGGGAAACATAAATCCATGGCGCTGAGCTCAGCAGAGGCTGAATATATGGTAGCTAGCGTAGCTTCATGTGAGGCCATATGGCTTCGGAAACTGCTTGTGAACCTACTGAAGGAGAAAATGGAAGCGACTAGTATTCTATGTGATAATCAGAGTGGCATCAAGCTCTCTGAAAATCCTGTGTTTCATGATCGGTTGAAGCACATTGACATCAAGCGTCACTTCATCAGAGACTTTGTCCAACGAGTTGTACAGTTGCAGCACACTCCAACAGGAGAACAAGTGGCAAACAATCTCACGAAGGCTTTGGAGAAGACCAAGTTTGTCTACTTCAGAGAGAAGATGGGGATGATCAAGAATCCATTTCAGTAGCAGGAATGGATAAGATCGAGATTCAGGGGGAGCTGCAGTACAGATGAAGCAGTGATAGTGGCAGTGTCATAGGCAGTAGTATAGAAGGCAACAGCAGAGCAGATGAGGGGCAACAGCGAGAGATCAGCAGCGCAGAGGATGCTTCAAAAGCAGAGCAGCATGCAGCAGGCATATTGCTAGAACACCTTCCTCACTAAGAGGAAGTGTTGATTTTTGTAGCATCAGAAAGTGTTCTAAGTCTCAAACTTTGTAAGGAGGCTTGGACATCAGTGTTCCAAAGAACCCAGAAACTGTTTGTGAAAATTCCACTCGGTTCATGTCTTATTAAAATAATTAATTAGTTTAAGGAGACCCTAAGTCTAAACTTAGGGAAATTAAATAAATAAAGGGTATTAATAAGACAGAGTGTGAATCTTCTAGAGAACGAAGATCAAGTCAAATTTTAATCTTAGCCATTGATTAGACTTCTAATCTGGGTTGTTGATTCATCAACGAGAATATTATAAACGAAGGCTTGAGGGTCATTTGGAAAGCAAGTCGGACATACACTCAGTACCCGAAGGAGATCAATTTTGAAGGAATAGAATTCGATTTCAAAGGGAGAGTTGCAGGGCGGAGTTGCAAAAGCAGAAGGAGAAGAGGGAGTTAGCAGTGACTGAGCTCGAGGACAAAGGGACGCAGAGGGCCATAGAAGGCAACACAGTGAACCCACGCAAAGCCCATAGAGTGACACAGTCCAGCACAAGGACTGCATAGAGAGACACGCAGACAGACGCAGAGGGAGTCAGCAGCTCTTTCGGGAGTCGGGAATTTTTCGGCAGGGGTCGAGAATTTTGTCTCAGGCGTTTTCTGACTATATCTACCAGTGTATTCCTTGTAAAGATTCATTTGTTGAAGAATAATAATAAAACCCTCATCTGTTGCACCGGTTTTCCCACACTGGGTTTTTCTGGTGACAATTGTCCAAAATAAGTGTGTACATGTGATTGGTTCTTATGCTTATGTTCTTTACTGTTTCCTTCTTTGCATATGTAATTGTGAACGTTGCAGTAGTATTTATTTCGAAGTTTACTGATAGACTTCTGTAAATAACTTATCGGAGTAATAAGTAGGAGAAATAAATCTATCACTGCAACTTTAGATTTATAGATTGAAATTTTCACGTTGTTCGTATGGAGAACGTACTTCCCAAAAGATATTGCCTCCACTTGGCTAATGCATGCATAATAGCAAGCATTTCTTTGTTGTATGTAGATTTAAGACGTTCCCGCTTATTGAGTTTCCTGCTTTCGAAAGCTATTGGATGATCATCTTGCATTAACACTACTCCTATACCAAAACCTAAAGCATCACACTCAATGACAAATGGTTTCGAGAAATCCGGAGTTGCCAATACCGGGGTATTAGACATAACTTCCTTCAACTTTTCAAAACACTTTTATGCTTCCTCCTCCGATCGAAATGAGTTCTTCTTTAGAAGGTCCGTTAAGGGTGCGGTTATATGGGCATACTTTTTAATAAATCTTCGATAATATCCGGTCAATCCTAAGAATCCTCTTAGCTTGGAGATATTAACTGGTTTGGTCCATTCCCTTATAGCCTTAATCTTATTAGGATCTACTTTTACTCCTTCCTTGGATATTATATGTCTAAGATATTCTACTTTCTTCTTTCCAAAGGTGCATTTGGACTTCTTGGCATAGAACTGATGTTTTTCTAATACAGTAAGAACTTGTTCCAAATGTTGTAAGTGCTCCTTCCATGTTTTACTGTAAATTAGAATGTCATCAAAGAATACTAACACAAATTTCCTTAGATATGGACGGAATAGCTCATTCATAGTAACTTCGAATGTTGTCAATGCATTGGTTAAACCAAAAGGCATTACTTTAAACTCGTAATGACCTTCATGTGTTCGGAATGCAGTTTTTTCTCTGTCTTCCAACCTTATTCTAATTTGGTAATACCCTGACCTTAAGTCCAATTTTGAGAAGTATTTAGCGCCATGTAGTTCATCCAACATTTCATCAATAAAAGGGATTGGAAACTTGTTTTTAATTGTTATTTTGTTTAGTCCTTCATAATCGACACATAACCTCAGCGATCCATCCTTCTTTTGAACCAGTACAATTGGAGCAGCATACGGACATTTACTTTTTGAGATGATGCCACACTTTAAAAGATCTTGGACTAATCTCTCAATTTCCATTTTTTGATGATGTGGATATCGATATGGTTTGATGTTGATGGGATTTGATCCTGCTTTGACTTCTATTGTATGCTCAATTTCTCTTTTAGGCAGTATCTTCATCAGAAGGTCTCTGTATACTTTTTCGTGCTTTTAAATCAGCTCCTGGACCTCCGATGATTCTTCGTTGACCATATTTCAAGTTAACATTTCTAATTGCTGACACTGTACTACATAAGCTGGTGCTCCCTTCCGAATCATTATCATCATCTGGGGTGACGATACGATTTGATTCTTGGGTGGTTGGAATCCATATAACTTGTACTTCTGCCCATCCATTTTTAAATTTTATAAATTGCTTCTGATGGTTGGCAAAGTAAGTGCCAAGGGTTTGTAACCATTGGATACCTAAGACCACATCCACTCCTCCTAATGGCACAGTATAGAACTGAGATTCTAGATTATAGTCTTGAATCTGCAATTTGACTTTAAGGCATTTCCCAACCTTTTCAATTTTCTTGTCGTCAGCTACCATGACCTTCATGTTAGGCATGGGAAATGTGAAAATATTGAGTCTCTTCACCATAGTTAAGTAAAAAAAATTGTGGGTGCCACCAGTATCGATTAAGACCATTACATTGTTCTTCTTGATGTGTCCTTTTAATTTTAATGTTTGGGTTGTGATATACCTGTCATGGCTGATAATGATACTTGCAGAATACTTTCATCATCTGGTTCTGGAGAAAAGTGTGGAGAGCCTTCAATTTCCTCTTCATTTGATTCTTCATTGTCTAAACCATTAGTTGCTTCACATGTATATAGGTTCTTTGTTTTCTTCCCTTTAGCACATCTGTGTCTTTGGTCATATTTTTCGCCACAACGTCTGCACTTACCTTCTTTCATCCTTTGCATTTCCAAAATAGTTATGTCTCCTTCACGAAGATGCGGTGGAACATATTTTGCATTATCTGTGTTCGCAGTTTGGGGAAATACTCACCTCAAATATACTCTTTCGACCTTCGTCCGCAACATCTTTTCGAACTTGTTCTCAATAGCTTTTGCCTTATGTCTTGCAACTTCTATAGACGTGATGTCACGAAGCTCAAGTTCAGCTTGGAGATGGGGTTTAAGTCCTGTGATGTATGATTGAATGAGACGAGATTCAGATATTCCAAGTATTCGTGTGACTAAGGTTTCCCATTCCCAGGTGTATTTATCCACATCACCTTTTTGTTGCAACCTGGTTAGTGCTGAGAAGAACTCTTCTTCCTTGACGCCTTGAAATCTCTTAAAGGAAGCATTTTTGAATTTTTTCCAAGTGATGGAAAGTGTTGACTTCTTCCACTACATATACTAGTTATATGCTCTGCCTTCCATTTGCATGGATGCATGTCTGATCTTTTCATCATCACTCTCAATACCGTAAATCTCGAAATATTCTTTTGCTTTATTGAATCAAGCTACGCTACCTTTTTCATTTCCATCAAATTTGGAGAGCTCGAGTTTTGCTCTTTGTTGATATGTAATTAACGGTGGAGCAAAGAAGAGGAATTGATTTGAGATTGGCATATTTGTGTATGGATTCCAGAGTTGCACGTTATGAAAATTTGTGTTACTATTTTCTTGATTAAGCGTAGAAGATGTCTTTGGAGACTCGGGTTTCTCATGTGTGTCTGACAATTTTGATGAATCTGGAGAATTGAGATGTTGAGTAGCTTCATTATCCTGGGGTATTTGATCGGGTGTAATCTTCACGTTGATACAAATAGAGGTCAACATCGTCGTAGCTTGATCCACCTTACTTGAAAGGTCTGTCTGATCCTTTTAAATTCATCCTTGTTTTCCTCGAGCTGACTCTCTATTATCTTTGTTGTGTTTTGGAGTTCTTCGATTTTATTGTCCTGTCCGGTCACCTTAGTCTTAAGGTCTAACAATCTTTTATTGAAATTAGCCATCGACATTGATCAAACGTGTATGAGGTGGAGTATACTTATCCAACTTACTCTTTTACTAACTTGATCTTAATAATTTTATTTTTTTATTATATTTTTTAATTAAATTATGTAATTAAGTTAATTAAATTAATTAACCTTTTCATTAATTAAATTATATAGTCAAGTTAATTATATTAATTAACTTATATAAATTAATTAATTAATTTGAAATTATATAATATATATAAATCGTATTTGAATTGATATATGTATCAGTGTCGATATTTATCGAATTGCATATATATGCCTTTCACCCCAACAGGCATGACGTAACCATGCACCCAGTCGCAAAGAAAATTCCCGTTGAAATTGCAAACATCAACTCAGCAGGCAAGCCGCAGAGGCTGTCATGACAGGCGGCGATGGCTATCACGACAGGCAGTGGGACAGCACGATGTCAGTTTTACGATTACAGGGAGTTGACGGCCAAGAGAAAAAAGACAGCGTGGAAAGGACAGGTGTCTTGAACGAAAACCGACATTTGGATCTGCGACTTGCACGAGACAGGGACGATGGGAAGGGACAGAGCAGACGACGGACAAGTCAGAGGCATTGGGGAAGATGTGGTGACAGCAGATAGGCGGATGGGCAGGTTGTGGTGGATCATTCGCGTGGACGTGATTGGGGCAGACATCGAGTGAAACAACGGGGTTAAAAGAATGTAAGGTGGTGACGGGGGATGGGGGACAGGAAGACTGGGACAGGGCATGGGCAAGGACTTGGCACACGGCGTAAGGTGGTGACGGGCACAGGGAGCAGGAATACCAGGACGGAGCACGAAAGAAGTCGTGGAACAAGTCACGGTGGACACGATTGTACGAGCAGCGGATGCAGCGCAGTGGTGGCTTTGATACCAAATGTTGCACATAAACTCAACTTCAATAGCGATTAACTGTAATTATATATATTTTATTAAATAAGAATGAATGGATGGATTACAGAATGAGAGGTCTGAGCTTAAATATAGCCCTAAGTGCCTCTTCGTGAAGGGACATGATCTTTGATCATACCCTTTGCTTAACTAAACTAATAGATATAGAATAATTAATTTTTATATAATAGAAACACAAATTTTGGTTGCGTGGTCCCGCTTCCCCATCGACATATATCACTGCCCTTCCATTTATTATAACCCAAATCGTCATCTTTCCCACCTGGGCCCACATTTCTCCACTAGGTCCACATAGGGTCAGCCTCACCTTCCCCTTGCCCACACCTTGGGTCAGGCTTGGAATAATGCCTTGAAGGTTGATACAGCTAAAAAGAAAAGGTAAAAGCATAATTGATCACATTCAACAAGAAAATGTACCACAAGATGCAAAAGATGGTCAGGACAAACATATTTAGTACGTGGGCAAAAGCCAATGCATAAGCTCTACCCTATACCCATGGCCATCACCTTGGTTCCATAGGCCCTAGATGAGCCTCCTTTATAATTTAGGAACCGATGATTGTCCCAACCCCTGGTGGGCAATGAACCGCCCTACCTTAAAGGGGGTATCTGTTGATTTGGGGAAGCATCGGATGTGCTCTAAGTCTCAAAATTTGCAGGGAGGCTTAGACACATGTATTCCAAAGAACACAGAAATCGTTTTTGAAAATTCCACTCGAACTGTGTTTTATTAAAATAATTAATTATTTTTAATGGGACCCTAAGTCTAAACTTAGGAAATTATAATAATTAAAGGGTTTAATAAAACAGAGTGTGAATATTCTAGAGAAGACGAAGATCAAGTCAAAATTTAATCTTAGTTGTTGATTAACGATTTAATCTCAGTCGTTGAAGTCTCAACGAGAAGATTATAAGGACTTGATGGATCATTTGGAAGACATGTCGGGGGAGAAAATCTAGAGATCGAAATTCTTAAGTGAGCAGTGCTAAAGGAGAAAATCAATCGAGAAGATTTTTGCAGAGAAGGGCAGAGATAATTTCCAATTGGAGATTTTCCTGAGCCAGGAATTCACCGCAGAGGAGACAGAGAGCAGTACGCAGAGAGGCAGCATAGCAGTTATGCAAAGCCTGCGCAGAGGCAGGAGAGGCAACACAGTAGCCTTGAGGAAATTTGTGATTCAGCTGAGGATCAGTCAGATCTAGTGCCGGAGAGCCAGGGTGTGAGATCGAGAGAGTCCAATAGGTCAGATCCAGCCAGCAAAAGAGCCAGCAAGCGATGTGACGCAGTCCCCACGCAAAGTGACGCAGGGCCTGCGCAGAGGCAGTGGAGGGCTTATCAATTCGAGGTTTGGCCAGTTTGGGCTTCTAGTATCAGTGTGAGGTAATCTCACTAGCTCTTTGTCAGTCAGATTCTCTGTGAGGATGGCCATCAAGGCATCCCAGATTGTATTCAGAATTACTGCATAATAAATAAACCCTCAGCTATTGCACCGGTTTTCTCGCATTGGTTTTTTCCGGGGACATTGGTCCAAAAATAACGGTGTCATGTGTCTATGATATACTCTTGCTTAGATATTGTTTCTGCACTTATATTTTCCCGCAGTTGATTTGTGAAGGTTGTAGTGTATGAGTTTTTGATATCTACAATAGAACACCGTAAATAATTTGTTCAAGTAATTAACAAATAGAATAATTTTCATCAGTTGCCGCAGTAGGATTCCGAGTAGTGGAATTTTCACATGGTATCAGAGCTTGTTTAGCAGTGCAGGAGGAGCAAGAGAGCAGATCTAGTAGATCCAACATTGAAGAAAAAGTCGGAAATCAAAGAGTTACGTAAGCAGCATATCGATTTCCCCAGTGATTGCGCAATCCAAGCCAGGAGGGCTAGATCTGCAAGGAAATCTCTCTCTAAGTGAGCTGATATAAAGGTGGGATTTTCCAGTTTGCTGTTTGTCAGAGGCAGAGGGAGAAGAATAGCAAATTAGCGCAGATCGGCAAGTTGGTGGGATGCAGTTTCTGTGTAACAGTAATTGATGGTGCAGAAAGTGTCAAAAGAAAGTAGTTGAAGACACATTTGGGGATTTTTGACCTCAGAGACTTTCTTGCCCAAGAAACTTTGATTTCCCATGCAGAAACAATAGAGATCGTGTTTTATTTGGCTTGCTCCAGCAGGGAGTGCGTAGAGCCAGCTGCGCAGAGAGTTAGAGGTAGCAGATCGACAGTGATTGGGTGAGATGGCATCCAGTGGGTTGCGTGACCAGGACCAGTTGGAGGGTGACTCCAACTACGTAATCTGGAAAGCAAGGATCTCCTTCCTTTTAGATGAACATGACCTCAAGACCTTTATCGACAGTGCACAAGCTGAACCGGTAGATGTCGCACCATTGAGAGCCTTTAAAAAGAACATGGCTAAAGTCAAATGGTTGATCCTCGACGAAGTGAAGGATCATATTGTTTCGCACATTTCTAGCAAAGGGACAGCCAAGGAAATGTGGGATGCATTGGCCATGCTATATCAGGTGTCTTCCGAGCAGAAGATGCTTTTGGAGGAGAAGATGCAGACTACCAGGATGCAGAGGGGAGAGCGCATTGATCCATTCTTGTCTATACTTCAGGAGAACCGAGATCAGCTGGCAGCTATGGGAGCAGCTCCTCAGGCCACAGAGATGGTCATATTGGCCCTAAATTCAGTGTCTGAAGACTATCAGGTCTTTGTCCAGAGCATCCTAGGCAGAGAGAAGTTACCGGACTCGGAAATAATGTGGGTAGCTCTTCAGCAAGAAGAGATGAGGAGAGATCTACTCAAGTGCAAACTTGATGGCAGCAGCAGCAGTGGGTCGAAACCCAAGGAGGAAGAGGAGAATGCAACCCTTGCATCAAAGGGGCAGCAGGAGCAACAGAGACAAAAGAAGGACATCTCTAAAATTAAGTGCTTCTGGTGTGGCGCAATGGGACATTACGCCACACAGTGTCCTCTCAAGAAGAAGGACAAAGATGAGAAGCATGATCCGTAGGCTGCAGCTGCGAAGATAGAGGAGGAGGAATTCGCCGTGATTGCCCATATATCGCCAGGGGAGCATTGCGGTGATCTGGAGCTGTAGCTCAGCAGAACTGCAATTTGGGCAGGATCCTTGGGGAGTCCACCTCTCAGATCATCACCTTGCTACGGGAGCCCGAATCAGAAGTAGCAGGATGGACAAGTTTCAGTTGGTGCAGAGGAGTGCAGAAGTGACAGCACGGTGGCTAGAGAACGCCAGAGTCTGAGTAGCACAGAGCATAGTTGGTAGTGGTGCAGAAAGGCACAGTGCAGAGTCAGCAACAACGCAGAGGCTTCAGAGGGACAGCGCATAGACTAGCAGCAGTCAGATCTTCATTACAGGATGCATCCTACTGAACACTTAGTTCAGATTTTGGATGTTTTTCAGTTGAAGTAAACAACAGAGTTGCAGTGCAGTGGCAGTTGGCAGTAGTAGTATGCAGGGTCAGCACAGCGCACTGTTGGTGGGCAACAGTGTCAGACATCTGCAGCGCAGAGGGAGATGTTGCAAAATCATAGCAGTACTTCAACTGATTGTATTTCTAGAGCACATTCCTCGCTAAGAGGGAGTGTTGATTTGGGGTAGCATCGGATGTGCTCTAAGTCTCAAAATTTGCAGTGAGGCTTAGACACATGTATTCCAAAGAACCCAGAAATTGTTTTAGAAAATTCCACTCAGAGTGTGTTTTATTAAAATAATTAATTAGTTTTAATGGGACCCTAAGTCTAAACTTAGGAAATTAAAATAATTAAAGGGTATTAACAAAACAAAGTGTGAATCTTCTAGAGAAGATGAAGATCAAGTCAAAAGTTAATCTTATTCGTTAATTAACGATTTAATCTCAGTCATTGAATTCTCAACGAGAAAATTATAAGGACTTGATGGATCATTTGGAAGACACATCGGGAGAGAAAATCTAGAGATCGAAATTCTTTGGTAAGCAGTGCTTAGGGAGAAAATCAATCGAGAAGGATTTTGCAGAGAGGGGCAGAGATAATCGTCAGTTGGAGATTTTCCTGAGCCGAGAATACACCGTAGAGGAGACAGAGAACAGTACGCAGAGAGGCAGTGTAGCAGCTACGCAGAGCCAGCAAAGGCAGCACGATAGCCTTGAGGAAATTCGTGATTAAGCTGAGGATCAGTCAGATCTAGTGCCGAAGAGCTGGGATGTGAGACCAGGAGAGGCCAGAAGGTTAGATCTAGCTAGCAGAAGAGCCAGCAAGCAACAGTGATGCAAACCCCACACAGAGTGACACAGAGACTGCACAGAGGCAGTGGAGGGCTTATCAATTCGGGGTTTGGCTAGTTTGGGCTTCCAGTGTCAGTGTGAGGTAATCTCACTAGCTCTTTGTCAGTGAGATTCTCTGTGGAGATGGCCATCAAGGCATCCTAGATTGTGTTCAAAATTATTGCATAATAAATAAACCCTCAGTTGTTGCACCGGTTTTCCTGGATTGGGTTTTTCCGAGGACATCGGTCCAAAAATAACAGTGTCATGTGTCTATGATTTACTCTTGCTCAGATATTGTTTCGCACTTATATTTTTCCGCAGTTAATCTGTGAAGGCTGTAGTGTATGAGTTTTCGATATTTACAGTAGAACGCCGTAAATAATTTGTTCAAGTAATTAACAAATAGAATAATTTTCATCAGTTGTTGCAGTAGGATTCCGGGTAGAAGAATTTCCATAGTATCCACTGTTATACCTTGCACATCATGCTCTTATCCTTTGAGCCCCGAGCAGTTAATCAAAGAAAAATCATAAAAGGCAGAAGGCATATAAAGAAGGGTGGAAAAATCAAGGTCGGGGCACCTCATGCACCACGATTGCTCCCTCTTATATATTATATACCCAAGTGTGGGCTTCCCTTTTACTAGTTACCCTTGTACCCTGATATGTGGCCCAGGATTGCCCCTTTCATTCCATATTCCATTCACCTCTTTATCACATGCCACCACCATTTTAAGGATGTAACTTGGACATACTATCCCCTCTAAAGGTAGAAACCACCTAATAAGGTACTTGGTTAACCCCCTTTGAAGCTTGGAGACATTAGCACATGCCAAAGCTGTAATATCCCGAAGGGAAATAAACAGTAATATAAAGCACACAAACAAGGTACACAGCAACTAAAGACAAATCATGAGACAAAATACACAATATGGAGAACGCTGAGCCATTTTATTAATACTGAGAAATAAGGAAAGTACAAAGGTGATCAGAATGATGGCACCTCGACTTGCTCAGGGCAAGTGTAGAAATACTCTCAAAACAATGTATGGAATGGCTGCTCCCTCTATCAACTACATAATCTCCAAGCTGCTGGAAAATGTTGTTGTGCTGCTGCAACTGCTGAAATGAAATGAGTCTTTGGCGCTACTCCCCAACTCGGAAAATGCTGAAACTCTGGGAATGGCCTTCTCTCCCAATACCCAGAAAAGCCCAGAGAGCGTTTCTGAAATGTTCGACCTCCGAAAATGCCTGCCTTGTGGATCTACGCTATCCTCCTAAGGGCCAGGCTAGTGCTGAACGACAACCTCCAAAATATGGCCTCTCCCTCTGCAAAATGTCTCCAATAAGTAAGGGTTGATCCCTTCCCTAATCCTCCGGTCTGAATCCACCCAAATCACCTCAATCTGGAACTCTCTGTAATATTCCCAATTAGCCTTGCTAATTGGAATATTGCATTTTTGCTTTATTTTGCCGCTTTAGCTAGAAATAATAAATAAAGTGAGAAATAAGAGGGGTCACCTCACTTTATAATAAAGTGTTCTTTTCCTAGTAGATTGACGTTGTAACTTAAGAGAGGGGGCCTTGGGGGTCCACATGAGTATGATGGGGGGGAGGCATCAGGCTGACCCAAGGTAAACTGCGCAGGTCAAAGGAGAGTTAAGTTTTGGAGGGAGTTTGGCATTATAAAAGGAGGGGTTCTCACCTCATTTGGATCATGCATATTTTGATATTGATATTGAGAGCTAGACTTTTGTCTGCTTCAGCACGCCGGTTGTTTAGTCGGTCTGCAGCACTGTTTAGTGCACGAGTGTCTCCGGTCGGAGATCTCACCCTTAGCCTCGGGGGACTTCGAGTGCCTGCCCTGGTAAGGTTATTTCTGGTTTCACCCTTGGCTTCGGGGGACTTCGAGTGCCCGCCCTAGTAAGGTTATTTTAAGTTCTATCTTTAGGTTTCGATGGCAGGTTTCGGTGGAGAGTCGGAGAAGGGGAAAAGCCCTCTGGTGGTTTGCGCGGATCTAGCGGGGAAAAAACGCGGTTTCGACGAGGAAGGCACGATGATAGATCCGGCCTAGATGCGAAGAATATCGAGATCTGACCTTTGAGTTGCGAATGCGAGGAGATGTTGACAGGATGCGCGCAAGATGCGAAGAGCTAGCAGCAGATCTAGCCTTGTGGGACGCAGATCTGGAGAGATAGTAGCAGATCCAGCCTTGTATGACTCAGATCCAGCAGATCTGGGCAGAGAGGACGCAGATCCAGTCAGGGAGGACGCAGATCTGATGAGTAGAGTCTTTATGTGGGGTTCTGGCAGCATTTTTCAGTGTTTTCAGCCTTGAGGAGTTGGTCATCTCATCTGGAGGATTTGTGGGTAGATCCAGCCCTTTTGCCAGCATATTTCTTGAGCTTCTGAGCTGTTCCTGAAGGCACAGCGTTGTTTTTGTAGGAGGAGGGTTTCTGGGGGCGATTTTCGGAGGTGGTCCATTTGCTTCACGGTTTCTGGGTTTTGTCCGGAGCAGCGAGTATAGGTGATCTGTAGATTTTTAGCTCATTCCGGCAAGGAGATCAGCCCCTAGCTTCAGTTCACTCCAGCAGCAGCAGTTTACGGCAGTTTCTTCCAGCAGCTGGGATGCGCTTCGTAGTAGGCCATTTCCTATTTTCTCGAGAGGTGATCTTTCACTTGCCTAGGGCAAGGATAGGTGCACTCATTCCGATTTTCTTGTACTCCTCTCTATGTACTTTCAGATTAATAAAATGGCTCAGTTTTCTGGCATTCTATGTGTAATTGTTCCATGATCTGGTTCAGCATTGTATTTTCTATATCTGTCTGGCATATTTCTGTTTATTACTGGTTATTTCCCTTTGGGGATATTACAGTGGTATCAAAGCATAATTCTGGCTCAGTCTGTGGTCTATGACATCAGAAAAGAAATCATACAGAGCAATAGCAGTTGCAATTCCAGAAACGCAGTTGGAAAAAGGGCCAAAATAAAAAGGGTCAAATTTTGAAGTTTGGAATTAGGAAAAACGTTTTCTGGGTTTTTTTGGGTTTTGGGCGAGGATCACTTTCCCAAATTCCTAGAATTTTCCGAGTAGTTTTCAGTGGGTAAATCGAAGGTCGAAGTTAAGCAGCAGTATGGCAGGAGATGTGAGTCCAGCTCGATATGCAGCCGTTTTTGCAGATTGGCAGAGCATGGGTCAGGAATTCATGGATGCTTTCCCTTTTAATCAATATATCCAGTTCCGATGTGGCGGCAAGTCTTATGATCGAAACAAGGGGCGCGGATACCACCGTGATGACCACCGTGCAGCTAGTGGATTTCATTTGCCCAGGTTTGATGGCTCATCAAACAGTTCGGCAAAGTCCAGGGTGGTAGAGCACTTTGACAGGAGGGATCCGGATCAGTATTTTGGTGAGTCGACTGCGCTCGTGCCCAGACCGGGAGTGCAGACATACATTTCAGATTTCCTTGAGGATTTCGATGGTACCCGATTTATCCACGATGGTTGGCTTGTTTTGTGGAAGGGTCAAGCGAGCCACCTCGTAGCCTAGCCCCGTCGAACGTAATCGCTTACCCTTCAGATGCCATCGCCAGGATTCGGGACTTGCCAGATGTCTTACCCAGATCGACACCTTACCCTGCATTTGTGCCTTCCAGCCTAAGGGTAAGGACACGAGGGCTCCGCCTCCCAAGGCGAATCCTGGACGAGGGCAGTTTGATGATGAGGCCAGGAGAGGGCTGAGGAGGAAGCGGGTGTGCTTCACTTGCCGGGAGCCATGGGCACGAGGACACAGGTGTGCGGCAGGGAAGGCACACTTCATTGAGGTCTTCTCCGAGAGCAGTGGAGAAGAGGATGAGGGAACACAGGGTTGCAGGGAGTCCGAGGTTACACCTAGTGTGATACAGGATTCACCCTCATTGGAGACCTCCTTGGCCATGTCGGTTGACGTGGTAGAGGAGAAGGTAGAGCCTACCTCAGTAGAGCCATCCATTGAGGTGATGACCGGAGTCGCGTCCGAGTCTTCGAGTGGTAGCAGCACACAGATGGGTGCAGTGTCAGGAGATGTATCCACCTTCGATGAGGTAATAGCAGGTACAGAGGTATGGGATGATGGTCGCAGACAGCAGTATCATCGGCTTCGGACGGACCTTCGAGCTTTGAGGGAGAAGGCCGCGTCGGTGCGGGAGACCATTTTGTTGCAGGACCAGGAGCTGGAGGGTATGAGAGCGACTTGTGCCAAATCGGCGGCCAAGTTGGTCCACATTGGGGGACAGCTGGATTCCCTGATGGTACAACCAGAGGGCACAGTGGAGCGTCAGATCATTCCCCTTCAGGTATGCATGGATGGGACTGGCAGTGCTGTTGAGTCATCTCTTCCCGTTGGAGAGAGAGAGGCAGAGCCACCTAGTCAGATCTCATATGTTGATTTGGATAGCGGTATGAGACGATCAGAGTTGTACAGGGTACAACATCCATATGTTGAGATTGGATGGAGAGAGATTTTGAGTTGGTACTCGGTGGAGCGGGCTATGGAACACAATGATTTGGTTCCCTTCTCACAAGAGCAGATAGAAGATGGAGGACATCTTCGGATGGATAACGTCTCTCATGCTTGTGTTGGACATCCCTTTGAGCCATACACATCATGATGGTAGGTTTTTGCCTACCACCTATTTGATTCTTGATGGGGTCTCATTGATCCTTGAGAAGTTTATATTTCAAAATCCCATGAAGTGCAAAATCAGCAGTCTGATTTGGGAGGATGGTAACCCTCATTGGAGGAGTACCAGGATGTGGCATCCACAAGAGATTGAGTGGATGGGGTTGATGAGCGAGGAGCTAGGAGGCTACTTGCAGATCTATGATACCGGGCAGCAGGAGGCTTGGCTGCGCTGGTTACTCTTGAAAGAGTTTGGCCATCACTTGGAAAACACTCTTCCTAAGAGTAGGAGGTTGGGGAAGAGATGGATGGATACTTGCATCATTGAGCAGCATAGAGTATGGATGCATGGTGTTGATGTGTTACTCATATCATTCCTTGTGTCTTCATCACATGAGTTGTTTGATGGAGGTATGGAGAGGCAACACAATTTCTTGTTGCTTTGCTTGGGAGAGCAAGGGCAGATTTGCTCCCACACTTTGCATGATGTTGCAAGAGGAGGAGATGGCACTATCTCCTTGGTCTTTGATTGGGAAGCACTTCCATCTTGGGAGGTATTCCATATTTGTTGCAGCATTATTAGAGGAGTCTTTGACAAGGAGCATGTCAAAGAACAGAGTCTTGTATTGACAGGAGCTTATTTGCATGAGCTCACAGCGCTGTCACCTTGGAGCAGAACGCTATGGATGAAGTGTGCGCAGCAGAGATATGGTGGATCTATAACCCATAGGTCCCAGGATCACTTCATATTTGTTGCACAAAGAGGAGGTAATGGTGATAGAGACATCTATGGCGTATTCTTCTTGACTTGGGTTTCCAAGCATGAGGAGGATTATCTTCTTGTAGCACATGGTTCATTCTTCTTCATAGCATGCCAAGGCACTATGGAGGACTCATTTATGGATCCATGTACCATCATGTCTTCATTTGCTGATATAGATCAGATCTGTATGGGAGGCTTGATTATGAGGGAGACACATGAGCTGGATGTGTCCGTGAGTGGGAAAAATTCTCACAATTTCTGCACTACATGTTCTAATGGGGGCATGGGAAGAGGCATGGCCACCACTACTTTATATGCGTTCTCTTTTGATGTGGGCCATGAGATCGATATTCATCCATTGTACAGCCATGGGCAAGTGTTTGGACCTATGTTGTTGTCATATTCAGCCGTTTGCTATCCATTAGTAGATGTGTTGGATCTTGTACATTGCTTGCCATGTGATTTTCTGAGGTTGCAGTGGATGAGACTGCACTATGGTTTGTTTTGGGCCAGCTTGTTCTTCATTGATGGAGGAACCTTCTATGGAGGATTGTTTTTCACTTTGCCAGTGGAGGGCAATGATTTTGCAGCCCAAGATCAGACTTTCAGCCCGCCTTCATTACCGGAGCTTGAGGTGGGAGGAGATTTTCAGGAGTTGCCTTGTCGGGAGGTGGCTCATTTGGTTTGGATGATTGCTTGGGGATGGAGGATCCACATGAGAGAGATGTTCCCCACCTCATGCCTTGAGTGGAGAGAGATGATGAGCCGGTACACAGTCGATGGGACAACTTACACATTCATAGATGCAGAACCGCAACAGTCATGGTCTTTAGTCATAGCCAGAGGCAGTGAGCAGTCCGAGTCATGGGACTTGGGCTATTATTGGCCACAGTGGCGATGGGATCCGGGAGGACTATTGATTGGCTGGTATCATGAGAGGCCAGTTTGGGATCCTGGCATTGAGATATCCCTTCATATCAGGGTGATGCAGGAGACAGAGAGGTTTCAGTGGGACCCAGGCACATTTTGCAGTATTGGCAGGGAGCCTCAGCTAGAGAGTAGGCTTGTTCAAGCATTGCTTGAGAACAAGCAATTTTTGCCGGATGAGGATGCCACTTGGGAGAGCGAGCAGACTTTACAGCATCCATCACTTCAGTTGCTTGAGGACAAGCAACGTTTTGTCGGGGGAGACTGTAATATTCCCAATTAGCCTTGCTAATTGGAATATTTCATTTTTGCTTTATTTTGCCGCTTTAGCTAGAAATAATAAATAAAGTGAGAAATAAGAGGGGTCACCTCACTTTAGTCACCTCACTTTATAATAAAGTGTTCTTTCCTAGTAGATTGACGTTATAACTTAGAGAGGGGGCCTTGGGGGTCCACATGAGTATGATGGGGGAGGCATCAGGCTGACCCAAGGTAAACTGCGCAGGTCAGAGGAGAGTAAGGACGCAGTTAAGTTTTGGAGGGAGTTTGGCATTATAAAAGGAGAGGTTCTCACCTCATTTGGATCATGCATATTTTGATATTGATATTGAGAGCTAGACTTTTGTCTGCTTCAGCACGCCGGTTGTTTAGTCGGTCTGCAGCACTGTTTAGTGCACGAGTGTCTCTGGTCGGAGATCTCACCCTTAGCCTCGGGGGACTTCGAGTGCCTGCCCTGGTAAGGTTATTTCTGGTTTCACCCTTAGCTTCGGGGGACTTCGAGTGCCCGCCCTAGTAAGGTTAATTTCAGAGTTCTATCTTTCAGTTTCAGTAGCAGTTTCAGGTGGAGAGTCGGAGAGGAAGAAGCCCTCTAGTGGCTGCGCAGATCTAGCAGGAAAAACGCAGTCACAGCCAGAAGGCACAGTTGATATCTGTACCCTAGATCTCAAGAGATAGATAGATCCAGCCTTGGAGATTGCAGATCTGAGGAGATATTGGCAGATCTAGCATAGATCTGAAGAGCTAGCGGCAGATCTAGCCTTGTGGGACGCAGATCTGGAGAGATAGTAGCAGATCCAGCCTTGTATGACTCAGATCCAGCAGATCTGGGCAGAGAGGACGCAGATCCAGTCAGGGAGGACGCAGATCTGATGAGTAGGGTCTTTATGTGGGATTCTGGCAGCATTTTGCAGTGTTTTCAGCCTTGAGGAGTTGGTCATCTCATCTGGAGGATTTGTGGGTAGATCCAGCCCTTTTGCCAGCATATTTCTTGAGCTTCTGAGCTGTTCCTGAAGGCACAGCGTTTTTGTAGGAGGAGGGTTTCTGGGGGCGATTTTCGGAGGTGGTCCATTTGCTTCACGGTTTCTGGGTTTTGTCCGGAGCGGCGAGTATAGGTGATCTGTAGATTTTTAGCTCATTCCGGCAAGGGGATCAGCCCCTAGCTTCAGTTCACTCCAGCAGCAGCAGTTTACGGCAGTTTTTTCCAGCAGCTGGGATGCAGTTTCTGTAGTAGCCATTTCCTATTTTCTGAGAGGATTCTTCACTTGCCTTGAGCAAGGATAGGTGCCCTCATTCTGATTTTCTTGTACTCCTCTCTATGTATTTTCAGATTAATAAAATGGCTCAGTTTTCTGGCATTCTATGTGTAATTGTTCCATGATCTGGTTCAGCATTGTATTTTTTATATCTGTCTGGCATATTTCTGTTTATTACTGGTTATTTCCCTTTGGGGATATTACACTCTCCCAAGATGAACTGCGTCCTCTCTCTCAAGAATGTGCAGTCCCTCGATGCTCCACCCCACAACGAAGGCAACCACAAATCCTCCTGCAAAAATGATGGTAGAATACCTCACCCGAGTAAGCACTCGAAGTCTCCCGGGGCTGAGGGTGAGATCTCCGCACGGAGACACCCGGTGTACTAAACAGTACTGCAGACAAGCTAAACAGCCAGTGTTCTCCAAGTCGAAATGACAAGCTCAAGATGCATAAACATGAATGCTGAAATGAAAAGGCTCTCCTCCCTTTTATCACGATGGGCCTCTCTCAACCCTAGGCCCCACCATCTCTTACGTGCCCCTTGGCCCACGCTGCCCCTCTCAATTGCGTGAGGTACCCCACGCTGTCCACGTGGTCTACGTCCCTCTCTCCCTGCGCTGTCCACTTGGTCACTAGGCCCCACTTCCTCAAATACGATGTGGACTTTAGGGAAATACTTTATCCTAAGTGAGTTATTTAATATTTCACTCACTTTATTCATACTCCAACTATAATAAGGCAAAATTGGTCAAAATTAATATTTCCAGTCTCCCCCGGCAAAATGTTGCTTGACCCCAAGCAACTGTAGTGATGGATGCTGCAAGATCTTCTCACTCTCCCAAGTGGCATCCTCATCCGGCAAATTCTTCCACCTCACTAAGAATTCCCGCACTGTCCTGCACTGCAACTGTCTCTCTCGGGTATCAATAATGGCCTCCGGCTGTAGCACTAAGTGCCCCTCATCATCCGTAGGCGGAAGCTCCCCTGTCACTGTCACCTGCTGTCCTAGTGCCTTCTTCAGGCATGATACGTGAAAGATGTTATGAATCTTGCTGCCCTGGGGTAGCTCCAACTCATAAGCAACCTGCCCAACTCTGCGTATCACCCTGTAAGGTCCATAAAAACGGGGCTTGAGCTTCTCATCTCCCCTCTGCTTCAAAGTGGACTGTCGATATGGCTGCAAATGTAGGTAGACCAAGTCCCCTACCTCAAAATGTCTCTTCACCCGACCCTTGTCGACATACAACTTCTGTTGGTTCTGCGTTGTAGCCATGTTATCCTTGAGAGCTCAGAGGATGTCCTGACTCTCTTGGATCCAGTCCTTGGCTCTCGAAGCCTTGCTGGCACCAAACATCACGTCAACAAAAGATAAAGCATGATAACCATATAATGCGTAAAACGGAGACATACCGATGGTCATGTGATGTGTGTTGTTGTAGCAGTACTCTCCTAGGTGTAGCCACTTCAGCCATGCTCTCTACTGCCCACTGACATAATTACGCAAGTAGCCCTCCAGCCACTTGTTAACTATCTCTATCTGCCCATCTGTCTATGGGTGGTAGCTAATGCTCGGTGTCAACTCTGTTCCCACCAGCCGAAAAAGCTCCTGCCAAAACCCGCCCATAAAGCGGTTGTCCCTGTCACTGACAATGGTCTTGGGAAGACCATGCCACCTGAAGATGTCCCAAAAGAATAGCTCTGCCACCTGTGCTGCTGTATAATGTGCGAATATGGCGAAAAAATGTGCATATTTCGTCAGTCGATCAACGACGACGAATATGCAGTCCTTGCCCTGCACCATGGGCAACCCCGTGATGAAATGCATCGAGATACTCTCCCATTTCCCCTCTGGAATGGGAAGAGGCTGCAACAAACCTGTCGGATGGTTCATCTCCCCCTTGTTGCGCTGACAAACCTCGCACTCCCTGACATACTGGAGTACGTCCTCCTTGAGGCCCTTCCATGAGAACCTCTCTCTGATGGCCCTGTAGGTTTTGATAAATCCCTGATGGCCAGACAATGGTGAATCGTGAGAAGCCTGCAATATCTTCTTCTTGAGCTGAGAGCCCTCAGTCAAGAAGATCCTGTCCCTGTAGTAGATGATCTCATCCATCACCCTATATCTGTCATCTGTCACCTGCCCATCCAAAACCTCACAAGCAAATCTGTCCTTGGAGTACTCCACCAATAGTCGAGCCCTCTAATCTGCGTCCAAACTCATCAGAGACAACGTGGCTGGTCTGCGTGAAAGTGCATCAGCCACCACATTGTTCTTCCCTTTGACATACTCGATGTCAAAGTCGTAGGCTTGGATCTTGCTGACCCACTTCTGCTGCCTCTCCTGTAGTTGTTTCTGCTCTAAGAAAAACCTGAGGCTGTTGTGGTCAGTCCTCACCCTAAACCTGTTACCTACCATGTACTGCCAGAAAATGGCTAATGCATGCATGATGGCTAGCATCTCCTTGTCGTATATGGCATACAACCGCTCATGTGGTAGGAGCTTCCGGCTCTCAAAAGCTATAGGGTGGCCTCCCTGCATCAACACTGCGCCTATCCCCTCTCCTGATGCATCACACTCTAGAACGAATGGCTGTGTGAAGTCTGGTAATGCTAGCACTGGACAGCTGCTCATCACCTCCTTGAGCCTATCAAAGGCTCGCTACGTTGTGTCTGTCCAACTGAATGCCCCCTTCTTCGTCAGATCTGTAAGGGGTGCAGCAAGCTGAGAGAAACCCTTGACGAACTTCTTGTAGTAGGTGCAGATACCTACAAACCCCCACAGTTCCATCACGTTTCTCGGCTCTGGCCAATCCCTAATGGCCCTGATCTTCGCCTCGTGGACCCTCACTCCGTCCACCCCTATGATGTGTCCCAAGTATAACATCTCTGTCAACCCAAACTCGCACTTGGAGAGCTTAACATAAAACTGCTGCTCCTCCAAAATACGCACACTGCCTCTATGTGCTGGAGATGCTCCTCCCATGTTCTGCTATATATCAATATGTCATCAAAGAAGACCAACACACACTTCCTCAGGTGGCTGCGGAAAATGTGGTTCATACATGACTGGAAGGTGGCCGGTGCATTGGTTAGCCCGAAGGGCATCACCAAGAACTCAAAATGGCCATAGTGGCGCCTGAAAGAGGTCTTGGGAATGTACTGTTCCCTCACGCGAATCTGATGGTACTCGGATCTCAAATCAATCTTTGAGAAGAACTATCCTCCTCTCAACTCATCCATCATCTCGTCAATCCATGGAATAGGGTACCTGTTCTTCATGGTCTTTTTGTTCAGGGCCCTGTAATCAATGCACATCCTCAATGTGTTGTCCTTCTTCTTCACCAACACTACCGAAGAAGCGAAAGGACTGGTGCTAGGCCGAATGTGTCCAAGAGCTAACAGCTCGTGGATAGCCCGCTCAATCTCGTCCCAATAGGCCTTGGGGTGCCTATAGGGTGTGGTAATGACGGCCTGTATGCCCTGCTCTAGCTCAATCGTATGCTCAAATCCCCGATCCGGTGGCTATCCTGGTGGCATCTCCCCAAACACCGCGGCATACCTGTCAAGGATTATCTGTACCTCTGGATGAACTGTCTGCCCGGTAGTCTTTGCCTCTAATGCACGCAGCTCCACTGCCCACTCTATGTCTCCCTTCCGGAAGTTTGCCTCCATCCGGTGAGCTGAAACTGTCTGAGGTGGGTAAGTGTGCATGCCCCGTATCTTCTCGTGCTTCTCGGTCTTCCTGTCATCCCACTCCATCTCCAAGGCCTCCCAATCTGTGGTGACCTTCCCCAGAGTGATCAACCACTGTACTCCTAATACCACATTGGTATCTGGTATATTAACCACAAAAAAGTGGTCAGTCACTTTGTAAGTGCCCATCGTCACTGCCAACGCTGGAATATAACTGGCACACTGCATAGTCTGATCTCCTGGGACCAACACTGAAAACCCATCAAAGCTCTCTGCCTGTATCCCTCTCCGCTCTACCATCTGTGCATCGATGAAGTTGTGGGTTGCCCCACTATCCACCAGTACTGATACTCGCTGCCCCCGCACTGTACCTCAGACGCGTAGCGTCAGATACTTGGGAACTC
Organism: Pinus albicaulis; assembly: GCA_034641835.2. Classification (NCBI taxonomy): domain Eukaryota; kingdom Viridiplantae; phylum Streptophyta; class Pinopsida; order Pinales; family Pinaceae; genus Pinus; species Pinus albicaulis. The sequence continues at coordinate 567,900,680 of CM076576.1, forward strand.
CTCGCAATGTTGCAAGGGTCCCTCCGGTAGGTGCAAAGGCTGCACCTTCTGCTCCTAGTGGTGGAGGTGGCAAATGATCCTGCGTTGTATGGCTGCCCCCAGCCCCCACGTCATCATACTCATCTTCTTCCCCGCTGCTCTCGGAGAAGACCTCGATATAATGTGCTTTGCCAGCAGCACATCTGTGTCCTGGTGCCCACGGCTCCTAACAGGTGAAACACAATCTCTTCTTCTTCAACTCCCTCCTGGCATCATCATCCAACTGTCCTCTACCCTGATTCCCCTTTGGAGGCGGAATCCTCACATCCTTCCCCTTAGGCTGGAAAGCCTGGCTCTGGGGGTAAGGCGTCCTGGTCCGGGGTAAGGCATCCTACAAGTCTCGTGTCCTGCCAACTGCGTCATGGAGTGTGGTTGGTCTAGTGGATCTGACCAATCCCCGAAGCGGCTCTGCTAGCCCATCAATGAACATGTAGATCATCTGTGCCATGGATAGATCTGGTACCATCACCGAGAGTCTCAGGAAATCTAAGATGTATGTATCCGGACTCCCGGTCTGCTTGAGCTTCGTCAGCTCAACAAAGTGCTCCTCCGGATCCCTCCGATCAAACCTCTCTATCAACCTCTGGGTGAACTCGGCATAAACTGTCACTGTCGAGTGCCAGAGTGTAACCATCCCGTGGAACCACCAATCTTGGGCCTCGCCATCTAGATGCAGCGCTGCCACTTTGATGGCCTCCGTCTCCGCCATCTAGTTGAGTTGGAAGTATATGTCCAGCTTCTCCACCCAAGCCTTTGCCGAACTGTATGATGAACCATCAAACATAAGCAAATAGAACCTGCTCATCGTACACTGAGTGTCTCTGTCGTGATAATGCCTGTGTCCCCTATGATGGTCACAAGGTCTGTTGTCCCGCTTGAGCTGGACAAAATCACGAAATGAAAGGACATCCCTGAACTCCTGCCCATATGCCTGGTACTCAACAAAGTAATCACCCATGTGGTCAAGTTCCTGCTCCTGTTGTGGTCCTACCCTTGTGTCTGCAGCCAGAAAAGTGGGCATAGTGGAACGTGTGGGTGCATGAGATGCCATGTGCTGAGTGGCATCGTGCTCATGCAAATGGTGGGATGTGCCTGATCCCTCACCAATCTGGAAACCCCTTGGGGTTTCACGCTGCCTAGCCTCTGCAACAGTGAATCTTTGTCCCATCTCCCCTAACCGCCTAGACAGATCCTATACTGACTTGAGGAGCATGTCCCCAAACTCCTTATCGACATCTCTATTATCTGCCATTGGTTCCTCCTGCTCTGCATCCACTACTGGAGCGCAGTCCCCCTCCTCCTTAGGTGATCTGCAACCTACGCTCTCGGTCACAGTACTTCCTACCCCTGTAGCAGATATACGGCTTCTCGCTTGGTGTCATAGACAACTTTTCTCCACAGGCTGAGCCAGGTCTATGAGCTCTGATACCACTGTAATATCCCGAAGGGAAATAAACAGTAATATAAAGCACACAAACAAGGTACACAGCAACTAAAGACAAATCACGAGACAAAATACAAAATATGGAGAACGTTGAGCCATTTTATTAATACTGAGAATTTAGAAATAAGGAAAGTACAAAGGTGATCAGAATGATGGCACCTCGACTTGCTCAGGGCAAGTGTAAAAATACTCTCAGAACAATGTATGGAATCGCTGCTCCCTCTATCAACTACGTAATCTCTAAGCTGCTGGAAAATGTTGTCGTGCTGCTGCAACTGCTGAAATGAAATGAGTCTTTGGGGCTGCTCCCCAACTTGGAAAATGTTGAAACTCTGGGAATGGCCTCCTCTCCCAATACCCAGAAAAGCCCAGAGAGCGTTTCTGAAATGCTCGACCTCTGAAAATGCCTCCCTTGTGGATCTATGCTATCCTCCCAAGGGCCACGCTAGTGCTGAATGACAACCTCCAAAATATGGCCTCTCCCTCTGCAAAATGTCTCCAATAAGTAAGGGTTGATCCCTTCCCTAATCCTCCAGTCTGAATCCACCCAAATCACCTCAATCCGGAACTCTCCCAAGATGCACTGCGTCCTCTCTCTCAAGACTGCACAGTCCCTCGACGCTCCACCGCACAACGAAGGCAACCACAAATCCTCCTGCAAAAATGATGGTAGAATACCTCACCCGAGCAAGCACTCGAAGTCTCCTGGGGCTGAGGGTGGGATCTCCGCACGGAGACACCTGGTGTACTAAACAGTACTGCAGACAAGCTAAATAGCCAGCATGCTCCAAGTTGAAATGACAAGCTCAAGATGCATAAACATGAATGCTAAAATGAAGAGACTCTCCTCCCTTTTATCACTGTAATATCCCCAACGGGAAATAACCAGTAATACACAGAAATATAACAGACAGATATATAGAACAAAATGCCGGAACTAGAATATGGAACAAATAGACATAAAAATGTCGGAAATGCTAAGCCATTTTATTAATCTGAGAATCTAATGAGATACAATGGATAATCAGAATAAATGCACCTATCCTTGCTCAAGGCAAGTGAAGAATCCTCTCAGAAAAATAGGAAATGGCTGCTACAGAAACTGCATCCCAGCTGCTGGAAGAAACTGCCGTAAACATGCTGCTGCTGGAATGAACTGAAGCTAGGGGCTGATCCCCTTGCCGGAATGAGCTAAAAATTGGCAGACCACCTGAACTCACCACCCCGGACAAAACCCAGAAACCATATACCAAACGGACCACCTCCGAAAATCACCCCCAGAAACCCTCCTCCTACAAAAACGTTGTGCCTCCAGGAACAGCGCAGAAGCTCAAGGAACACGCTGAGAAAAGGGCCTGAATCCTCCTGCAAAACCTCCGGCTGAAATGGCAACCTCCTCGAGGCTGAAAAACGCTGAAACCACTGCCAAGTCACCACACAACAACGCTGCTCAACAAAGACTGCGTCCTCCCTGCTGAAACTGCGTCCTCTCTCCTGGACTGCGCAGTCACTCCAAGAGACCAACTCCTCCGCAACGTCCACCCAAAAATCCACTGCAAACCACCTATAGAAACTGAAGGAAATACCTTGCTCGAGCAGGCACTCGAAGTCCCCCGGAGCCAAGGGTGAGATCTCCGACCGGAAACACTCAGTTCGCACTAAACAGTGCTGCAGACCGACTAAGCAACCGGCGTGCTGAAGTAGACAGAAGTCTAGCTCTCAATATCAATAACATATCAATAATGCCAAATGGAGTGAAACCCCCACCTTTTATAGTGCTAGCTCCCTCAAAACCCTAACTGCATCCTTGAGTTCCTCCTTGACCTGCGCAGTTACCTTAGGAGTTTACGTGAGGCCTCTCTCATGTGTGTGGACCCCCAAGGCTTTCCCCTTTAAGTTACAACGTTGCCTCTACTAGGGAAACACTTTATTTTATTTAAGTGAGTTAGACCCCTTTTCTCACTTTTATTTATTAATTAACTATAGTCCGCAAAACTATACAAAAATCAAATATTCCAATTAGCGGTGCTAATTAGGAATATTACAGTCTCCCCCGGCAAAACGTTGCTTGTCCTCAAGCAACTGAAGTGATGGATGCTGTAAAGTCTGCTCGCTCTCCCAAGTGGCATCCTTATCCGGCAAAAATTGCTTGTTCTCAAGCAATGCTTGAACAAGCCTACTCTCTAGCTGATGCTCCCCACCAATACTGCATAATGTGCCTGGGTCCCACTGAAACCTCTCTGACTCCTGCATCACCCTGATACGAAGGGATATCTCAATGCCAGGATCCCAAACTGGCCTCTCACGGTACCAGCCAACCGATAGTCCTCCCGGATCCCATCGCCACTGTGGCCAATAATCGCACAAGTCCCACGGCTCGGACTGTGCACTGCCTCTGGCTATGACCAATGCTCTAAGAGGTGAAGACCACCAACAAGCATCAATGCTCTCGGGCTCCTGCTGCGCTGTACCTGTAGCCGCATATGCTACCCCTCCAACTGCATACCAACTCATCACCTCTCTCCAATCCACGTCCTGACTCAATCCCATGCTGATCCTGCTCTCCTGACATTGGGAAGGAGTCCTGAAGTAATGAGAATCGGCGCCCTCCTGCCAACTGGGATCTGTAACATCTACTATGTCCAAGGGCCCCTGCTCCGCTGTGCTCCCTATGAAGAGTACCGTACCCCATCAAGAGGGTACCAACTCATGATCTCCCGCCAGTCCATCCTGGAGGAAGCATCTAATGTAGCAACAACCACTGCATGTGGAACATGCCTGGAAGGTTGCCGCCAACCCGTAATCATCTCCCACTGCCAAACTATCACATCTACCTCCAACATCTCCAGAGGATATGGATCTGTAGCTGCTGTCACGGTACTCGATGTCAATGCAACTGACTGCTCCTCCTCAATGACTGACCCTGCGATTAGTTGCATCTCCACCACAGACTCGATGTGAGTGCCCATCTGGCTCTCTCTCAAAGGAATATCATGCCCGACGTGAGTAGTGCCCTCCTCTGTCGACTCAGGCTCCATCACCTGCTGCTCTAGCTGAATTGTCACAAGTGACTCTTCGCCCAGAGTATCTCTCGCAGAGTCCCATGACTGCTCACCCTGGACACTAGTATATAGCTCCGGTCTACTGTCACCATCCATGCATGACTGCCCTCGCTCCCCAGAAGCGACCTCAACTGATCCTATGGACTCATGTGAAAAGGAGTCCTCACCTTGGCATACAGAAGGAATGCCCTCCTGTTCTACCTCCGCCATCTCATCTGCATCGAACATGCCATCCACCCTCTCGACAAAGTGTCGATACAGTGTCTGGAGCCCAGACACATACTGGGATACTACCTCTGCTGTACCCCGTATCCTCTGCTCATGTATGATCTCGACATGCCCCGAGGGAAAAATGATGCATGTCTCCCTCATGACCTGCTCCCCAAGCGTAGGCTCAGTGATGACTGATGCACCACCTCTGCAAAGGATCATCTCATCCCCCAACCCGTGGCTGTCAACTAGCACACCAACCCAGTGCCACTGCTGAGAAGTCTCTCGCCTAGTGTACTGAGTGTCATCCAAATATCTTGGGTGAACCTCGCGTACCCTGCTGCTCACACCCAAAGTGCCAAAGGTCAAAAACATAATCAACTGTACCTGTGAGTGATGTCGAAGCGAGTCAGGTGTGTGAGTCCCCACAGATACTGCCAAGTATCGCTCCTCTGTCTCTCCATCGATCCTGGGTGAACTACTCTCAAAGGTAAGCCCGAAGTCCCTGTCCATGAGTCTCTCTGGAAGCAATGATCTAAGACCCTGCTGTGTAGCACCGTGTGCCCTCGCATACCACTGATCATCCATACACTCCTCAACATGCCACTGCACACTGAGGCATACCTCGGTATGCTGCTGGATACCATGTGCTACTGCTGTAGCACCCTGTACTGTCTCGTGCCCTGACTGAGTCCAGGCATCGGTCACTCTCTGCATGCTCTCAATGTGATGTAGGATACTCCTACTCCACAATGCAGTCCCACACACTATGGTACACCACCATGCTACTCCATGTCCACCGGCAATCCACCGCTCAATGCTAGAGGCTCCCACACATCCATGGATGTGATGTCCTAGAGCTATGCCTCTACATGCCCGACTACCACCAATCGGTAACATCATCTCCACCGTCGCATCACTATACCTGCCGACGAAAGGATCATCACTCCAAATACTCCTCAAGGGGTCCGAGAAGTGAATCTCCCTGTGTGTCAGTAGTGTTACCACCACTGCTCGGCTCCGCTGCGTCCTCTGTGCCCCACACAAAGGTGAAGAATCCTTGGCCACATACAAGGTGCCATCTGGTGGCCTGCCAATGCCACCTCCTCCGACAAGCCCCTACCAAGGTGTGCTGACCACCCCGTGATCCCGTGTATGAATGTCATGCCAAGACAACCTAGGGAGTCTGCCCATAAACTGGTTGGCCACTGGAGCTGACCGAAACTGCACACGCTCTACGACTAGGCCAAATGTACTCTCCAAGACATAGTCAGCCGACCTGCCTAGGAAACGATAGGTGATCCCACCTGGATCCCAATGCCAATCTGTGGTTCCTGTATTCCCCATGCATAGAAAATCCTGCTGAGCTACACTCGGATCCATCACTATCTCCATAGCCCGCTCCACCGAGTACCAACTCAAAATCTCTCTCCATCCAACCTCAACATGTGGATGTTGTGCCCTGTGCAACTCTGATCGTCTCATATCGCTATCCCAGTCAACATATGAGATCTGACTAGGTGGCTCTGCCTCTCTCTCTCCAACGGAAAGAGATGACCCAACAACACTGCTAGTCCCATCCATGCATGCCTGAAGGGGAATGATCTGACACTCCAACGTGCCCTCTGGTTGTACCATCAGGGAATCCAGCTGTTCCCCAATGCGGACCAACTTGGCCGCCGACTTGGCACAAGTCACTCTCATACCCTCCAGCTCCTGGTCCTGCAACAAAATGGCCTCCCGTACTGACGCGGCCTTCCCTCTCAAAGCTCGAAGGTCCGTCCGAAGTCGATGATACCGCTGCCTGCGACCATCATCCAATACCTTTGTATCTCCTAGTGCCTCATCAATAGTGGATACATCTCCTGGTACCTCACCCATCTGTCGTGTGCTGCTACCACCCGAAGACTCGGACGCGACTCCGGTCATCACCTCAATGGATGGCTCTACTGAGGTAGGCTCTACCTTCTCCACTACCACATCAACCGACATGGCCAAGGAGGTCTCCAATGAGGGTGATTCCTGTGTCACACTAGGTGTAACCTCAGACTCCCTGCAATCCTGTGTGCCCTCATCCTCCAAGTGCGAGGTAACCATTTTAATGGCTTCCCTCTCCGATACTCGGTCAAGTTGGAAAGAGGTATCCAACTTGTCCACCCAAGCTTTTTCTGAGCGCCTGGATGACCCGTCAAATGTCGGTAGATGGAATCTATCCACTGTGCGCTGTAAGCCCCTATCATGTGAGTGCTTCTTCCCTCTGTGAAAGTTGTGAGGTCTACTATCACGCTGGAGCTGAACATAATCTCTACTAGCTGTGCGGTGGTAGTCTCCACCATGATGATGCCGGTGCCCCCGGTGATGATCACGGAGTCTAATGCCATACTGGATCTGGATATATTTTTTGAACGAGAGAGCCTCCATGAACGCTGGTCCGAAAGCCTGGTACTCTGCAAAAATGTCAGCTATCCGAGCCGGATCTATCTCTCGCTGTACTGTTGTCCCTATGTTTTCATCCAGAAAAGTGGGCATGGTAGGGCGTGTGGGTGTATGTGATGCCATATGCTGAGTGGCATCATGCTCCCGCAAATGGTGGGATGTGCCTGATCCCTCACCAATCCGAAATCCCCTTGGGGTTTCCCGCTGCCTAACCGCTAGCGCAGTGAGTCTCTGTGACACATCCTGTATGTGATGGAGGAGTGCATCCAGTTTCCTCTCTGTGTCTGTCATCGGGTTCCGCTGCTCTGTGTCCCTCACAGGCTCCTCAGAAACTGGCACGGCTGCTGAAAAACCATACTGCTGCTTAACTTCGACCTCCGATTTACCCACTGAAAACTACTCAGAAAATTCCAGGAATTTGGGAAGGTGATCCTTGCCCAAAACCCAGAAAAACCTAGAAAACGTTTCTTCTAATTCCAAACTTCAAAATTTGACCCTTTATATTTTGGCCCTTTTTCCAATTGCGTTTTTGGTACTGCAACTGCTATTGCTCTGTATGATCTCTTTCCCGATGTCATAGACCACAGGCTGAGCCAGAATTATGCTCTGATACCACTGTAATATCCCCAACGGGAAATAACCAGTAATACACAAAAATATAATAGACAGATATATAGAACAAAATGCCGGAACTAGAATATGGAACAAATAGACATAAAAATGCCGGAAATGCTAAGCCATTTTATTAATCTGAGAATCTAATGAGATACAATGGATAATCAGAATAAATGCACCTATCCTTGCTCAAGGCAAGTGAAGAATCCTCTCAGAAAAATAGGAAATGGCTGCTACAGAAACTGCATCCCAGCTGCTGGAAGAAACTGCCGTAAACTGCTGTTGCTGGAATGAACTGAAGCTAGGGGCTGATCCCCTTGCCGGAATGAGCTAAAAATCTACAGATCACCTATACTCGCTGCTCCGGACAAAACCCAGAAACCATATACCAAACAGACCACCTCCGAAAATCACCCCCAGAAACCCTCCTCCTACAAAAACGCTGTGCCTCCAGGAACAGCGCAGAAGCTCAAGAAACATGCTGAGGAAAGGGCCTGAATCCTCCTGCAAAACCTCCGGCTGAAATGGCAACCTCCTCAAGGCTGAAAAACGCTGAAACCACTGCCAAATCACCACACAACAACGTTGCTCAACAAAGACTGCGTCCTCCCTGCTGAAACTGCGTCCTCTCTCCTGGACTGCGCAGTCACTCCAAGAGACCAACTCCTCTGCAACGTCCACCCGAAAATCCACTGCAAACCACCTATAGAAACTGAAGGAAATACCTTGCTCGAGCATGCACTCGAAGTCCCCCGGAGCCAAGGGTGAGATCTCCGACCGGAGACACTCAGTTCGCACTAAACAGTGCTGCAGACCGACTAAACAACCGGCGTGCTGAAGTAGACAGAAGTCTAGCTCTCAATATCAATAACATATCAATAATGCCAAAGGGAGTGAAACCCCCACCTTTTATAGTGCTAGCTCCCTCAAAACCCTAACTGCGTCCTTGAGTTCCTCCTTGACCTGCGCAGTTACCTTAGGAGTCTATGTGAGGCCTCTCTCATGTGTGTGTGGACCCCCAAGGCTTTCCCCTTTAAGTTACAACGTTGCCTCTACTGGGGAAACACTTTATTTTATTTAAGTGAGTTAGACCCCTTTTCTCACTTTTATTTATTAATTAACTATAGTCGGCAAAACTATACAAAAATCAAATATTCCAATTAGCGGTGCTAATTAGGAATATTACAATCACGATGGGCCTCTCTCAACCCTAGGCCCCACCATCTCCTACGTGCCCCTTGGCCCACGCTGCCCCTCTCAACTATGTGAGGTAGGCCCCACGCTGTCCACGTGGTCTACGTCCCTCTCTCCCTGCGCTGTCACTTGGTCACTAGGCCCCACTTCCTCAAATACGATGTGGACTTTAGGAAAATACTTTATCCTAAAGTGAGTTATTTAATATTTCACTCACTTTATTCATGCTCCAACTATAATAAGGCAAAATTGGTCCAAATTAATATTTCCAATTAGCTATCGCTAATTGGGAATATTACAAAAGCCCACTATGGAAGGGCAGGCCATTATGAAGTACCCATCTGTTTTCCATGGTTTGTAAGTTTTTTAACTCAATTACTTTAAATAATTTGTTGTGTTGGAGGGCTAGGGGACGCATTGGACCTTATGTAGGATTGCAGTTGGTTTCCATTTTGAGTTTGGTCTCCCTATATGGGGTCCTAACTCTCCATAGGGCTACATTGGCACATGTAGGGTGTGTATAGAGAGCCATGGGCCTCCACAATAGTAGAAATCACTCCATGGATCCCCAGAGATGTTCAAAGATTGCTCGAAATTCACCTATTAGACGAGGAAGATGCACCTGGTTCACGATGCCCAACTGGCCCCACAATTGTACCATGCACTTGGCAGAAGACCCAAGACTTGTATGCTGGTGTAGCATCACTTACACCATCATCTGAGCCCTTACAAATGGTCTACAAGCATCTTTGATCTACTTGGAGACCCATGAGGTTATTTGTGTGCCCCCACACCCGATGGGAGCACCATAGGTTTATTGTTTGGAGAACAATGGGCCAACCTCTTGCCCACTACTTTTGGGAGTCCTATTCATCACTATGTCACCTATGGACTTCATCAGATTTCTTAGAAGGCCCAACAACATGCTTTATTGATCATTCGACCTCTTGAGAGGTTTATTCTTTTGTTTATGAGCTAGTTTGGTGGGCTTGTCACCAAAAATTAGTTATTTTGCACATTATCTTATTCTAGGGGCTAATGTAGGCCTAATTAGCTAAATCGAACTCATTAGAAGTGTGTAAATACAAGTGATGAGGATTCATTTTAGCATCATCGCTTGGATTGGACTTGTACCTCTTTAGAGAACTTTCCTATCCTTCTTGGAGGACGAATTTTTAGAGCATGGAATGAATTTTGATGTTTGGATTATTTTCTCTTGTCTTGGAGCTTCTTGATTGGCAAAGTTTTGATGGTTGGATATACTCTTAATACATGTAAGTGCAATTTAATGCTATTTTCTCCTTCTATTTTTGTCACATACATTCTCGCTGGGATTTCACTATACTAGCACTAATTTGCTGCATCCATTTATGCGAAGTTGTGGAAATTTGGTTTCTAGATAGTGTTGCTTCATGTATGGGCCATGTATCATGAATGAATGTTCCTAGAGATGCTTATTCATTGAAATTCATCTTGATAAGCCATCTATTTTGCAAAACGAAGTATAAAGCTCTTGAAGTTGCTTTGTTGTTGCCCTAATGCTAAGTGAAGTTGTCTTTGAGGCCTCCTTGACATAGACAATCCAATGTCCATAGTCATTATTCTACTTGACTCCAATCTCCCCAAAAGGATTAGGCACTGTTCCTCCATAAGTGATCACCTCAAAGCTTATTTCTTTCACCTTCCCCTCTTTTCTAGGCCTAGCCTACATAGGTCAACTAAGGCATCAATTATCTCGCAATCCGGTCATCCAAACACTTCAATTTTTGGTCCACAACTGTGTTGGTGTGTCCTCAAAAATCCCTCCAAATTTCATGAGAATCCGACAGTGGGATCTTGAGATATCGCAAGCCCTAGCTTGAACACTGATTCTTGCCCCTAGTTTCCTTAGGCTAGAAACCTCACTGGGATCATTGCATTATCTTTCATTGAAAATTCCTTCTTGGATCCGCTTCTCTTCCCTGATTAGGTCAAGTAAATCATTGGTTTCTAAACCCCACCCCCTTGACCTAACCCTGGGTCCACTTGGTCCCGTGTGGTCCCACAAATTATTGAAGCCAATTTCACAAAGACCACGTGGAAGCCAAGTTTCCACAAGGATTTTAGAAGCTAAGAATCTTCTTGACAAGTCATATACTTAAACCCTAGCTCCTATAATTCCCCAAATCCCTTCCTAGAGAGCCTTTCATCTTGCTTTCAAAGCAAGTAAGCCATATATCTAAGCCTCTCTTGTGAATAAGCTTTTAGGATCACCTCTCATCCCATCATTGATCCATTCAATTCGTGATCCTTATCATAACGGGTCTCCTCCCATAGATGAAAGTCCGTAAAGAGTAGGGAGCCTTAGCCAAGGTGCAGTGGGTTATTGCTCCATTGTTGTCCTTAATCTGATAGTAGCCCTCCAAGGATCCCCGCTAGTTTGAGCGGTAACAGTGTGAAGGCACGTCAGGAAAAGATTCAAGCTATACTTAATTGACTGCCACCAAAGAATGTATCACAATTGCAGGGATTCATTTGTCTGTGTACATACTATAGAAAGTTTGTGAAGGGATTTTCTTCATTAACTGCTCCTCTAACATATTTGACCAAGAAAGATGTCGTTATTTGAACGGGTGAGACTCAAGGAATTATGGATCATCTTTAGAAGGTAATGAGTACTTGTCTTGTTTTGGCTTTACCGGATCTCTCTAAACCTTTTGTGCTTGAGTGTGATGCAACAAGTATTGGTATTAGGGATGTTTTGATGCGAGATAAGAATCCATTGCTTACGAACACCGAAAATTGAATGAAATCGAAAGGAGATTTTCCACATATGATAAGGAGATATTGGCCATCATGCACGCACTTGAAAAGTTTCGTCAATATCTTGTGGGCAGCATGTTTATTGTGAGGATTGATCATAACAGCCTCAAGTATTTCATAGAGCAAAAAGGATTAAATGAGAGACAACAATGATCGGTAAGTAAGCTACAAGGGTATGACTTTGACATTGAATTGGTCAAGGGGAAGAATAATGTTGTTGCTAATGCATTATCTAGAAATCCTTCATTTTGCTCACTTTTAGAAATTTCAGCCTCTTGGAAAGATCACATACTAGCAGAAATGCAAAAAAATAGCATGCTTGTGATATTTTAGAAAGTAAAATTGATGGCAGAAGATATAAAGGATGGATGACATCATCTATTACAAGAATATAATCTACCTAGTGCTCGAAAATAAGTCTAAGCACAAAATTCTATTTTTTGTTCATAACAATCAACTTGTTGGTCCCCCTAGTTATTTTAAGACACACACATATATTCATGAAATGTTCTCATGGAAAGGTATTAAGAATGATGTTCTCAATCATGTGAGTGTTGGAAATACTGAGAGGGGGGGTGAATCAATATTTCTTATCAATTAGCACTTTTAAATCTTTTCAGGGCATTAGTTAATCTTCAATTATTCTTGATGTTTATCCAGTAACAACAATAAAAAATAAAACACAATAGGCACACGAATTTTAGGTGGAAAACTCCCTCCGAGACAAAAACCATCGAACGCTTTTCTAATAAATTCTTTAATCTTCAACCCCAACTGAAATGAAAGGTACAACTTCCTAGAATTCTAGAAAATCATTCTTCTCCAACTCCCACTAGAAGGATGCCCCAACGCCCTGGTTTCTTCAATAGTCAACTGAATGGATGCCCCGACATCCTAGACCAACCTACCACCCTAAAGTGTTCACAGGCTCCAACCTATAGGTGACTTCATGCACCAACCAAACACCTCCCTGCCACCCTATAATGATCAGAGATATGACAAGAATGTGGACTCCCATACCAGGGACAATGATCCACGATACAATATGACTCACAATGGGTTTCTTGAACTAGACCAATCACCCAATCACACTATGACCTGCAACCCAACCATAACATTATCCAACAATGACACTTATACCTCCCAACAATGCCTCTCCAACTCTAGGTTGATTGACTCTTTTACAATAATGACTCTTTTACAATTTTACAATGATGACTTTTACAACACTGACTTTTGACACAACCTGATACT